>ML799364.1:138914-152006 GCA_009831015.1 Picea engelmannii | reverse complement strand
CCCCCCCCCCCCCCAGGTTCGTCAACCTTAATTTTTATGGGCCATCCAAAGGAAATCCTGGACCAAATAGTTATTTGGAGGTTCTATAAGTTCCCAAAGGAGACATTTTACTCATCACTGCAGGCAACGTTGGGAACAACACCAATAACTTAGCAGAACTATGGGGCCTCCTTCAAGGCCTGCAGTTGGAAAAGGATCAAGAACACACAAAGATAATTATAGAAGGAGACTCAAAGGTAATACTAGGCCTATTCACTAAAATCCTTCATGGGGTTGGTCATGAGAGACTCTCCCCTTGCTCGAGACTGAATCACGACCTCAAATAAATTTCCAGTCTTGCCCAACCTCACTTGGTACTCATTCCTTCACACATTCAGAGGAAAGAAAACCAAATTGCAGACAAACTGGAAAATATTGGCATTGATCAGGAGGGACAAAAGCTGGTTTGCACGCCTACTAGTCAGCCAGATCATTCGATCCTCAAATATTGCATTGCCATGGCTCTAGCCATAGGTAGACCCCTCGATGGGGTGTTATAAGTCCACATAGCCCAACGGACAGGTGGAACACCCAACACTCCAAACAGGGACATCGGGAATGCTCCAATAGTGGAGAGGCCATGTGACTTCCTCCTGGCACCACCCTCCTCCTTAAATAACCAACCCCTCGACCTCACATCCCATTTACTCCACTACGCTAATAATTGCCCCTCTCCAGTGTACCAAATCCATTATCTCTGCCATTGTGATGAAATTCTGGCATGTCCTTTTGCTCCTTCATTAGTATGATATAATACCCTGGGAGATTGCATGGAGGCTCATTTCCTTATTGATATCCTCAACCAACTTCCCATACGCTCTTATTTTTCTTGGCTCCACTCTCTGGTTTAGCTCCACTAGTAAGACCTTTACTCCTCCCACCAATATCCTCCTCCTGGAAATGCTCAATAAATAAGGGAAGTCAGAGAGAAGCAATGGGTGTTACACCCTACTTTCAAGATCCACCACCTCATATTCGGCTAAATATCCTCCTGTCCAACAAGCTCTCCCCCCACTCTCCTCACCATGGGCTTGTCATCTTGAATGGTTCGATTAGGATGGTAATTCATTGGGATCTTCCCCCAACCCTCCACCTACTCTTGCATCCTCCTCATGAGCCTTCTTCCCCTCCACCCCCATAGTGGAGCATCCACCCTCGCCTCCCTTTCCGCAATACTTTCCAAGCAATGATGTTTGGATGCACCTCTTGGCCACCTAGGACAATCTTCAAGGTCTTTTCTTCGACTCTCACAAGGACATAGATGATTGCCGCTTCAGATTGTAAAACATGGATAGATGTGAGGAAAGGTTGTAACTCCTACTCAAAACCCTCATCGACTCAATTTAGGTACCTGGTGACACACAACCCGCATGAGGCAGATTACGCACCTGGGACAGATACAGATCTAGGTACGAGTGAGCATGCAACATTTGTTTCTCCTCCAACGAAAAGGGATTAGGAAGACCAAGCATGCAAAGCCAACACTGGGCTCAGGTCACCACCCTCATCTTAATGTTTTTGGGCTTCAGTAAATTACGTATGATAGGGTTTTTGACTAAGTTATACGTAGAAGGTTACCAAGATTTACGTGGCACCTTGTATAAACAATCTGTTTTTGTATTTTTGGGTAGACACTTATTAGTTTTTCAGAAATATTTTCAAGTGTCGATCGGATTGGTTTCTTAGATGGGTGATTTAGACTGGCACAAACTCTAGCATGAAAATTCTCTCTATATTTTTAGAATTTACAGTTTTTGAAAGGTAATACAAAACACTTAGTTGAAGATATATTAGTAAATATCTTCAACTAAATAATATTAATAATTTAAATTATTATAATAATTAATAATAATCATCATATAATAATAAGACATTAATAATAAATGTATTAATAAAATCAATTAATATTAATAATACAATTGTGTTCCGATTAAATATATAGATAAATAATAATAATAATAATAATAATGTTAAATAATAACAATTATATTATTAATTATATTTTTGTAGTAATTGATGATGATGATGATGATGATTAACGTCCACTAAGACCTAATTGGTCTATCAGACATTAAGAGGGTAAGTGATTACTTGTGATTCTTTAGAATTTTGTTTCTTTGCTCGAAAAACATTAACATAAGCTTTCCAAGATCACCATACTTTTGTTTAGTTAAGAGGTTAGGAAGGTTGGTAGTGTGAAAAATATTTTGAAAATGAGATATAATATGGGTATAGGCTCGACAATATAAGAGAAAGTGTTTTTCATCTTCAACCTTCTTAGTGTCACAAAGGTGACAATCTCTTTCATCCCATGGCGTTTTATGAATTGACCATCACCCAATTTCATTATGGAGCTCATGAGAATTTGTTCTTATCTTAGCAATGCGTATTTTTTTCTTTACACTTGGCAAAATAGATAGATAATTTTGATCTTCTATATTAGGGTTCATTACATCCTTATAATACCTTAATTTTTCATTTTCCCTCTAACTCTTTATCACACCACATTTTCTCCTTAAATTTTTATTTGACATTTTTTTTAATAGTATCTTTATTTTGAAAAATGGTGTCTTCTGTGATTCCCCAATAGTTTAGCCAAGATCGGGCATCTTTATGCCATCCTCGCTTGATTCGATGGTGTTTATGACTTGATTTTGAAGCAATTTTAGGAAGCCTCTTGTCTTCCATGTTGTTTAACTTGTTCTTATTTATTAGGTAGGTAGTCATAGCCATGCTCTCAATGGGGGAGAGGCTTGTTTCTAAGAGGAGGATGGGATACGACGTATTTCGTTTAATTTTGAGATTATAGGTTATAAAATTATTTTGTATTTTCTCTATCTTTATCTAGGATTCACGAGATATACTATAGCCCTAGACTTCACATCCATAAAGAATAACAGGTCTAACATGAGTCTCAAATAGGATTTTCTTCTTATCCCAGCTCCCAAGATCAGTTGATTTGCAATTTCTTTCAAGCCCATAATAAGCTTTCCATTCCCAATAATCCTTTTCTCAATGCTATAATTCCAATTGAGCTTGTGGTGAATATCAATTCCAAGATATTTATATGAATTCACTTCCTCCAAGTTGTTGTTGTCATATACGAATGTATCATAAGGGATCTTATTGGATTTAATAATCATAACCTTAGTCTTATCAGTATTAACAGTCATACCCATATCGGAGCAAAAATCCTTGAGGATTCTTAGTCGGTTTTGAAGATCAATGGACTCCTTTCCATAATGAACATATTAACAATAAAAATATTAATATCATTAGTTAATATTAATAACACAAATATATATAATAATAATAATAATAATATAAATTATTATAATAATTAATACTAATGAATGTATACAGCCTGAGTGGGCCTAATGGTTAAGAACATGTGTTTCCTCTTAAGAGGTCGCAGGTTCAAATCCAAAGGGGGGTAGGGTATGTATACCTTCGTAGACTTTACCAGTCAAATCGTTGGGTGAAGGGAGGTCCCTTGTCCCACAAACAAAGGGGTCTCATACACCAATTTGGTGTGTTGGCTTGGTCGTGACCTTAAAAAAAGATTATTATTGTTATTATTATAATAATAAGATATTAAAAATAAATGTGTTAATAAATTTAATTAATATTAATAGTACAATTAAATTTTGATTAAATATATAGAGACAAAGTAATAATAATAAAATTTTAAATAGTAATAATTGCATTATTATTAATATTTTCGTATTAATTAATAATAATGAACATATAATAATAAGATATTAATAATAAATATATTAATAAATTTAATTAATATATATATATATATATATATATATATGGTTGATGCAACCGAATATTAATGCTTTCTACGTCCACAAAAAATCTTGCCCAAATCCTACATATTGTGGCATTGAAAAAGGTTTTGTAACATTGCAACTTTCATATAATGATGTTAATGTGTATATGAATTTTGCATACTCTGACATTTATATTAATGCATTGATGACTATGTCAAATTAAAGTATTCATAATTTTTAAGGTTACATTTTTTAACGGTTATTTCATAGTGGTACATTGATGTTGATGTGTTGACGACTATGTTCATTGAATTTATGATGTTACTTCGTTAATGACTATGTGACAACGGAAATCTATGCAAATTGCATGTTACATTTGGGTGTTAATTATTTGTTATATTGTGATGTTCATAATCACCATGGGACCAAAAAAAATCTATTTCAATATATCAATATTACATCGAATTTCATTAATTAGACAAATTGCAGAATTCATATGACAATGTTGAAGCCTATTTGAATTTGCCACATTCTGGAAGTCATACTAATGCATTCATGGTTATCTCATAATAAAGTGTCAATTATTTTTCATATTGCGAGGTTCATAAATTTTAATGTTACATTGCCACATTTATTTATTGTTTTTTTTTGCATAAGAATGTTCATGAAGGTTTATGTTTTTCATGGTTAACAGTTAGTTAATATGGTTATTTATGTTTTTTTATTTTGGTTTTCTAGAATTAATGTTATTTCAACATTTATGAAGGGTTTATTTCCGTTGCGTGAAATTGTTGAATGTGTATATTATATTATAATATTCATTGAGATATTGATCTTGGCTTAATATGTCAAGTTAGATTACATTCATTAATAGTTATGTTGCATTTTGGGGTTTATGGCATGTGATGTCATATTGTGATATTGAAAAAGGATTTGTCACATTGCGACATTCATATAATGATGTTAATGTGTATTTGAATTTTCCATAACATTTTTAAACATAGAACATCATAGTAAACATATAAAACTAAACTCTTAAGAAACCAAACCAACATTGTTTTTTAGTTCATTTTATTCAGGTTTCACCTCAAACCAAAAGCAATGAAAGGATGTATTATATGTAAGTGCTTCACCAATGTTGTATAACTTTGGTTCCTACAACAACACTCAAATATTTTTCATTTGTAAGACAACACGATATACATGAGGATTGGTATCTCAATCTCTCGAGCTCAACCAAGTTTTCTAATCATAATTGAAGCACTCATGTTAGTTATGTGGGTTCAACCAAGTTTGTTTAACTCTAGTTCAAGCACTTAAGTTACATGCGTTCACTTAAACATCAACTCGTTTGTTTGTGGGACAAGGGACCTCCTTGCTATATGTACCCTACCCTCTTTGGATTTGAACTTGTAACCTTTTAAGAGGAAACAAATATTCGTTACCAGTAAACCCACTACAATCCTTTAAAACACATTAACAATTTTACATATAATATCTGAATTTTTTGTTTTTTTTTAAATAACTTAGACTTCTCCCTATTGTATATCAATGTTAAAAATAATTAAATTACACATTGTAAAATTATAGAAAATATTTACAATTCCATGGATTTAATTGTTCATGGAAACTTCATTTTAAAACGCTCGTATCAACTTCAATTTTCGAAAAGTATTGAAAATATTTACAATTCTATGGATTTAATTGTTCATGGAAAATTCATTTTCAAATGCTCGTATCAACTTCAATTTTCTAATTTTTATGTCTAATTCCATTTTAATATTAAAGATTCATCACAATATACATATCCCTAATTTAAATTATAATTATAATTCATTTATATTTTCTTTTAATTCTGCATCAGTTTATTAATGTGCTCACATCACATCTTCATGTCTAGGCCATAAATAACATTTTCCTTATGCTTGACATCCACTCTATAATAGAAACAACATTATTTATTAAGCTTCACATTCACACGTGTAGTATTTCTCATCAACATCTAATCACTTAAATTTCCCTTTTTTTAATGTTAAATCACTCGTGTTTGATGTGGCCTAATATTTAATATTGAAATCCAAAATCATTATACAAATAATTTTTTATTTAAAAAATATTTCCTTTTTACTTTTATTCAATCGACTACACCATCCATTAATTATGTCCATCGAATGGTTCCACAAAGTGTTCAAAACAAACACCTTATGGTGCTCTATTTTCAAAGACAAACTCTGGTATAGGGTATTAGTAGATTCCTGATTGAGGCGTCCTTCGGTCTACACTTAAAAAGTCTCTAGTACTTGGTGGTGTCTAAACAAATCCCTTTAAGTGGTGATGCATTGGACTACGTGGATCCCTAGTACGGGGATGTTGGTCCTCTTGCAAGAAGACGTGATTCATAGGTTGGGAAATCGATTGTATATTTCGACTGGTATCATCAAAACTTTAAAGGAGAATGGATATCATCTCCTTTTTAAGACAACAGACAAGAGTAGTCAAATTCATCCTACTTTTAAGTGGAAATTGACTAGGGAGTTGGTCTTAGGAATTTAAGAGGTAGAGGAATGGGAGGCCATTATAAAATAACTACCACATGAAGGAATTTTCCTCACAGATTCCTCAGATGAGCTGGTTTGGACATGGAACACTTCCATGGGTATTATCAGTGCAAAAAATGCATATGATGCTATAGCAACGAAGATATGGACAAGGAGCACTAAGTGGTGTCACAATGTGATGTGGAAATGAGATATGACTCTTAAAATCAAACTTTTCACTTGGTTGTTGATGGAGAACATTATCCTCACCTGGGATATTTTACAAAGGAGAGGGTGGCAGGGTCTGGGAATATGTGCTTTATGCAAGAATGATATAGACACAACACAACACCTGATGTTAAACTTCTCCTTTTCTCAATAGGTTTGGACTAGATTGTTGACAACTCTGAAGATCACTATTGGGTGGACAAGTGGGAACTTTAAACATTGTTTTAAGGATTGGAGGCATAAGAACCCCAAGTGGATCACTCTTCCTTCAATTATCTGCTGGAACATTTGGTTGGAAAGGAACAATGCAATGTTCGAGGAAGATCAACCATCCATTGAAGGGATGTTCTATAGGATCCTAGCATGGATAAGGGATAGAAAAAATCTACCTCAAATGTTTCTTAAATTGAAACAATCGCCAAAGATTTTGATAAGAAGAGAAGCAACTTGGTTTGATGGGGTTGCACAAAGAAATGGGCAGTGTAGTGGAACGGGTGGAATAATCAAGGAAAATAGTCACACTAGATTTATGTTGTGGATCAATTGTGGATCGAGCACACACAATAGAGTATAACTTCTTGGAGTCTGGGCCTTTCTTTCCCTTGCTATGCATCTACACATTCTCGATCTTAAAAAAATTTAGGATTCAAAGATAATTATCGATTGCATGAAAAAGATCAATGACCTCCAAGTGATAGGTTTAAATTACTAGAAAGAGTGGATCTTTTCACTTACTCAAGCCTTCTCCAATATCTACTTCATACATTCCTATAGAGAATTCAACTAGGAAGAAAATGTTCTCTCCAAACAAGCACTTGATCTTCAGAAAGGGATTCTAAAATTCACTCGAATGGAATATGGACAAGAAGGTCCCACCTAATTCCTCTGGATATACTGACTTATCTTTTTCATGTGTGATTGGGATTTCTTCTGAGTTGGATGTCATATATTTCTTGGCCTAGTTTGAAAGACAATTTTAGTTTCCCCTTTGTTTTGTCGGGCCGACAATGATTTTTCGTTGTTTTATCAGTTCACAACTCTGTATATTAAGTTTGTTGTCTTCGCCTGTCTAGTGGTGTTTAGTTACATGCTAGAGCTATGCTCATTTGGGAGATCTTCTTTGACAATTTTACACACTCTGGGTACTCTAAACATAAATCTGTTATATTAAAATACAAGTGCAATTTCTTTGTGGAAAAAAATTGTATATTGTTTCCCCTCAATTTTATTCATTTGTTTAATTTTAATTATTTTTCTTAATTAAGTTACATCATTCATTACTTATGTATCTATGATGGTCCATTTTCATATTTTTCCCTTTCTTTTATTTTAATTTCCTAATAAATTGTATGAGGAACATTTTATTACTCATTTAATTTTTTTCCCTCATATGAAATTAAAGGAATTATTAAATAAATAAAAATAATTTCTTAATAAGTTAAACATTATATCTTCCAATATTTTCATATTGATGATGATGATGATGATGATGATGATGATGATTAACGTCCACTAAGACCGAATTGATCTATCATACCTTAAGAGGGTAAGTGGTTACCTGTGACTCTTTAGAATTTTGTTTCTATGCTCGAAAAGCATTAAGAGAATCTTTCCAAGATCACCATACTTTTGTTGAGTTAAGAGGTTACGAAAGTTGGTAGTGTGACAAATATTTAGAAAATGAGATCTAATATGGGTATAGGTTGGTCAATCTAAGAGAAAGTGATTTTCATCTTCAACCTTCTTAGTGTCACAAAGGTGACACACTCTTTCATCACATGGCATTTTAGGAATTGAACAACACCCAGTTTCACTATGGAGCTCATGAGAATTTGTTCTTATCTTAAAAATGCTTATTTTTTTCTTTACACTTGGAAAAACAAATAGAAATTTTTGATCTTCTAGATTAGGGTTGATTACATCCTTATAATATTTAAATTTTCTTTTTTCCTCTAACTCTTTATCACACCATATTTTCTCCTTAAATTTTGATTTGAAGTTTTTTTTTCATAGTATCTTTATTCTGCAAAATGGTGTCTTCCATGATTCTCCAATAGTTTATCCAAGACCGGGCATCTTTATTCCATCCTCTCTTGAGGAGATGGTGGTTATGACTCGATTTTGAAGCAATTTTAGGAAGCCTCTTGTCTTCCATGTTGTTTAACTTGTTCTTATACTTTAGGTATCTACTCATAGACATGCTCTCAATGGGGGAGAGGCTTGTTTCTAAGAGGAGGATGGGATAGGGCATATTTCCTTTAATTTTGAGATTATAGGTTATAAAATTCTTTTCTATTTGCTTTATCTTTCTACAAGATTCACGAGAGATACTACAACCCCATACTCCACATCCATAAAGTATAACAGGTGTAACAAGAGTCTCAATGAGGAGTTTCCTATTATCCCAACTCCAAAGATCAGTTTATTTACAATTGTTTTCAATCCCATAATAAGCTTTCCATCCTCCAATAATCCTTTTCTCAATGTTATAATTCCAATTGAGTTTGTGGTGAATATCAATTCCAATATATTTGAATGAACTCACTTCCTCCAAGTTTTTGTTTTCATATACAACGGTATCATAAGGGATCTTATTGGATTTAATAATCATGACCTTAGTATTATCAATATTAACATTCATACCCATATTGGAGCAAAAATCCTTGAGGATCCTTAGTTGGTTTTCAAGATCACGGGGACTCCTTGCAATAAGAATGATATCATTGTAATAAATAAGAATATTGATGACTATACCAGTGAGAGTAGGGCTGACACAACCTTCTTTTTCCAGGTAGTTTTCTAACTTGTCAATTTATATGCCAAACAGGGTAGGGGACAAGGGACAACCTTGTTTGACTCCAATATTGCAGTTAATATTTTTTGACTAGCCCTCGGTGTTTTTAAACTTAGCAATAATGTTCTCACACATCCTTATTGCAACAACCCTCAACTCAAGAGGCACTTCAATCTGTTCCAACCTATTCCAAAGGTTTTTTCTAGGAACCATGTCAAAAGATTTTCTAAAGTCAACAAAACAACAAAAAAGATTGGTTTTAGTATTGTGGAACTCCTCTGCAATGATCCTAAAGGTAAAAATATGGTACACAGTTGAATGATATCTCCTAAACTCGACCTATCCTTTATCTCTTTTACCATGACTTTCTAGCCGAAGGATAATATTCTTCTCCAAAATAATTCCATAAATGTTGACTAAAATCAGGGTAATCATAATGGTCCTATAATTAGAGGGAATGTTTCTATCCCCACTTTTAAAAATATTGAAAATGAGGCTTTTCATCCATGGTTTAGGGAAGCACTGCTTGATTGCTAAATTAAAGAGCTTGTGTATGTGAGGGATAAGGATTGGCCCTCCGATTTTAAAAATTTCATCTTGGTGGCCTTCAATGTCCTTAGCTTTTCCATTTGTAAGTTGTTTAACCCTGAATTCTATGTCATCTAAAGAAAAAAATGTTTCCTTTGTACAAACAATAGGAATGGTGTCCATGGCATTCTGGAACTTATAAAGACTTTTAAGGTAGGAATTCCAGTCCCTTAAGGGAATCCTATTATTTTCTTTAGTATTGCATTTTAGAAAATGTCTCCAAAACTTGTTAGGATCCATATTATATAGTTTTGAAAGTTTTTTTTTGCTTTTATTGATATAGTACCTGTATTTCCTTTTACTTATGAATTTGTACATATTGATCTTATCGAGTTTTAAGGACTCATTAGAAGCATCCCTAATGGATTTCCTAGCAATTTTGCATTCTTTATCATACCAAGGGTTGGTCATTCTATTATTGTTTTTATAGGACACCTCAAAAGAGAACTTGTTAATAGAAGTGGAAAGGGTAGTTGTAAAATTATGATAGAGGTCTTCAATGTTGTCCTTATAAGTTAGCAGATTTAATTTGGTACTTAAATCCTTTAAGAAAATGTCAAATTTACTTTTGTCAAAGCACAAATTCCTTTGATTATCATAATTCTCTTCAATGGCGCTCCTATGCATGGAAAAGTTTAGAGTTAGGGTTAAAGGTTTATGATGAGATTGAGGCTCATGATCATTTAAAAGGTCAAAAGTTGTTATTTGGTTGGAAACGAGGATATCAGATATCACATATTCTACAACACTACTACCTAGACCATGAATACAAGTCATCTGGTTGGAGTTTGGCCACTTCATTAGTCCATTGCAAATTATCAGATCTTGAGATTTGCATAGCTTGACCAACTCAATACCAAACAAATTCTCAATTAGATCCTCAGAGCTTCTTTTGTAGCTATTAGATAAAACAAGGTCCTCATCTAGCCATAAAGGATTATGGTTGAATTCATTGCTTAAAAGAGTAGCTTGTTTAGTTGCAGTCCTAGCATTAAAGTCTCCTAGCAGGAGGATATTACCTTCATTTTTCAAACTATAAATATCTTGTTCTAAATTATTATAGGGACAATTGTTATCTAGATTATTTTTCTTATAAAAAGTAGAATTAATAGGTGAAAAATAACAAATTTCTATATACATCTTCTTAGCATTGGTGTCTAAAATTTCTATCCAAATGTATTGATTGAGAGGGTCAATCTTATGAAGTTGAATGTGAGGAGAAATGTTCTTTCTAATATAACAAGATATTCCTCCTATCCCTCTACGGTGGGATTTTTTTCTCCATGCCGACCACAAGACAAATCCTTCTATGTTAGGGACCTTAGATTCCTCATGTTCCCAAGTTTCAACCAGACAGATAATATTGATATCACTGGGGATCCAACTTATCATAGGACCTTTGCGGCATGGAAAGCCACGATAGTTCCAAAAAAGGATCCCGAGTGTCCCAAATTCCTATTTATTATTATCCTTCTTGTCCCTAACCCTAACAATAGAATTTCGATTTCTAATTATTGCTCATTTTCCTTCTTTCTTGGATTTTTTTACCTTATGAACCTACTTCCTTAATTCAGCTTGGTATTCGGGAATGAGGTCTTCATTTATAAGTATTCATGACCCTTTTAATCTCGAAGATTTACTTTGTATGCTATATTTATGGTCATTACAACTTTCTTTGACACAGATCAACCTATTTTTGTGATCAATTATTTTTCCAAGCCTCTTTGCTTCTATGAGGTAAGTTGTATCAATTTATGATTTGTTATTTAATTCTTCTTTTACTATTGCTAGCGTATCCCCTCTTGTTTTTATTTTATACCAAAAAATATGAGGTTCAAGGATATTTTGTTACGCTTATGGTCCACTTCGATTAGTTTATTCATTTCCTCTTTGATGGGTTTGATATCCAATTTGTTTTCCATATTACTGAGGGTTTCTTCTAGCTCTTTAATCCTATCTCTCAAGTTGTGATTTTCTCCAACCCCTCCTTCTTGGGTCGACTGTTTATGTTTTTCCATTTCTTGAATCCTATCATTCATTGTCTGCAATTCACTCTTGAACTTATGAATCTATCCTATATTTGAGTTTGAATGGTATCTTTAATTTTTTTTATCAATCATTGCCTCTAGCTCTATTTGAAGTTTTAAATTTATTATAATATGATTATTTTGTTTTTAAGTTTATTAACAATTTTTAAAAAACAAATTCCAAATACATTTTAGCTAAGGTTTTAAATGAATTATTAAATAAATAAAAATAATTTTCTTAATAAGTTAAATATTATATCTTCCGATATTTTCATATTATTGAATTACTTTTAAATTTATTAGAATATGTTTATTTTGTTTTTAGGTTTATTAACATTAAAAAAAATTCCAAAAATATTTTCAAAGTTTTTTTTAATTATTAATTAAAAGAATATATATATATATATATATATATATATATATATATATATAATTTTAGGAAAGCTTTTGACATGGTTCCTAGGAAAAACCTTTGGAATAGGTTGGAAGAGATAAAAGTGCCTCTCGAGTTGAGGGTTGTTGTAATAAGGATGTATGAGAATGTTATTGCTAAGTTTAAAAACATTGAGGGCTGGTCAAAAGAGATTAACTATAATATCAGAGTCAAACAAGGTTGTCCCTTGTCCCTTACCCTTTTTGGCATATACATTGATAAATTCGAAGAATGTTTGGAAAAAATAGGTTGTCTCGGCCCTACACTCACTGGTATAGTCATCAATATTCTTCTTTATGTCGATGATATCTTTCTTATGGCAAGGAGTCCCCATGATCTTGAAAACCAACTAAGAATCCTCAAGGATTTTTGCTCCAATATGGGTATGATTGTTAATACTCATAAGACAAAGGTCGTGATTATTAAATCCAATAAGATCCCGTATGATACCTTTGTATATGACAACAACAACTTGGAGGAAGTGAATTCATACAAATATCTTGGAATTGATATTCACCACAAGCTTAATTGGAATTATAGCATTGAGAAAACGATTATTGGGGGATGGAAAGCTTATTATGGGCTTGAAAACAATTATAAATCAGCTGAACTTTGGAGTTGGGATAAAAAGAAACTCCTCTTTGAGACTCTTGTTACACTTGTTATT
>ML799364.1:105123-127301 GCA_009831015.1 Picea engelmannii | reverse complement strand
CTTAGAAAAGTTATAGAAGAAATTGGAGAGAAGCAAATTCATCCTACAATGATATTTTGTGATAACACTAGTGCCATCAAATTGGCCAAGAATCCATTCCATCATAGCAGGACAAAACATTTTGATTTAAAGTATCATTTCATTAGAGATTTGGTGCAAAAGAAGGAAGTAGAACTATGTTATATAAAGAATCAAGAACAACTTGCAAACATTCTCACTAAGGTAGTTGCTAATGTCCAGTTTTTGAAACTTCGAGATCAGATTGTGAGCCCTCTCAACATCAAGGGGGAGTATGTTGGTAATTGATGTAGTCTTGTCAGTCATCTAACATGATGCAATCTATTTACAGTTTTATTTTATGTCTGTTAGTATTCAGATATAGATTGTCTCACTAAATAATGCATGCAAAATGCATGAGTAGTTTTCTAAAATCAATTGTTGTAAGGGTTCAATCAGGAGAAGCTAACTGTTTGTTCTATGAGGCTATGTATTGTTATAAATATCAAGGTTGATCATAGTGAACACAACGTTTTTGTGCAATTACAATTCTTTCTTCTTTCTATGATATTGTGATTTAATCATTTAGTATTTAGTATATTTTTATGCTATTTCATTGAATGATTATCTAGTCCATAGATAGGCCTGTATAGATCCTTCAGTTTGATGGGGTGGCTCAACAGAAGGAAGCAAATTGTGGGGATGGGGTAATATTGTTATCAACAACTCCACCTCTTACACCTGGACTTTCAATTGCGGCAAAGGATTAAGCACCAAAGTAGAACTATTGGGAGCTTGGGCGTCTCTAATCTTGGCCTCTAGATTATCCTTTCAGGACCTGCTTGGGCTAGGGGATTCTCGGATTGTCATTGATTGGCTAAACAGATCCATTCAGGTAGCAGCTCTAGAAAGTTGGAAGGAAAGAATCATAGAATCCATGACTCCTTTCAGAAAAATTAGTTTTTCCCACATCTATCTAGAAGAGAACAAAGATGCTAACAGATTATCAAAATTGGCTCTTATAAAACATTTGGGGATACTAGCTTACAGTGGAAAGGAAGATGGAAATGAGAGTGCCACCCTTCACTTACAACTATTCTAATAATGCCTCTTTTGAGTGTTATTTTTTAGTTGTTTTTGTCTATGAAATCTGGGCACCTCATTTATTGGTCTCTTATACTTTTGAATGCCATGTCACACGTATATGTATCTTTCAGCCCTCTCAATATATGTTGGTTTAGAGCTAGTCAACGAGATCTCCTAAAAATAGAGAGATGTAGTATTACTCGTTTGTTCAAATAGATTCTATATTTTATATGAAATGTGCACTGATGTACATTTTTTATATTTTGCTAAATATAAAAGTTTAATTTTCCTGTGGAATAAAGTAGTTACACTATTTTATGTTTAGTTAATACAATGTGCAAAAGAATGATGTAAAATCTTTTGTACTAATTATTATTTTATTTTGATTGTGATTTAATTTTTAATAAAAAAATAATAAAGCATCTCTTAGTTTCTAGTGATTGTGTTAAATAGATTTGGGTTGAAATGGATAATATAACATGAGTTATAATACATCAAATGTAAAATTGTGGCAAACCAACCTAAAACTAAACAACTTCAATGTTCTCTAATTGATAGCTTCTACCTGCAGCATCTAGTGAGGAAAATAAAGAATATTTGAAGACATACTTCTCCCTTCTTTTCAATGTGCCTTTCAACAAGCATTTAAAAGCTGTAAGACTCGTCCAAAGGATTTTGTTGACTGGCATATTACACTTGCGCGTATTGACAAGTATGGGGCCTCGGGTTATTTTGATAGAGGTAATAAGGGTACAGCTCCAAGATGTAGGGAACGTGAATCCTTTCCTTTATGACACCCATTTCTTGAGGGGATCAATAACTATTGTGAGTTGTTGTTTACTTTGAAATTGTTAATTCAACATGTTTTGGATAAGGGAGCCTTGTTGTTTACTTTGAAATTGTTAATTTAACCTGTTGTGGATAAGGGAGTCTCCAAACTTCAAGTCATAGATGGCTGAATGGTGATAATCAACTAGATAGAGGTAGATTTTGTGGCTAGGAAAGTTTCCAAACTTCAAGTTTTACATTGTTGATAACTGATGTAGAAATATGTAGTCTTGTCAATCAATTGATATGATGCAATCTATTTTCAGTTTTATTTTATGTGAGTTAGTGTTTAAATATAGATTGTTTGTCCTAATAATGCATGCAAAATGTATGGATTGTTTTTCAAAATAAATTATTGTAAGCATTTAATGAGGAGAAAGTAATCGTTTGTTCTATGACGCTATGAACACCTTTAATTAGGTGCTACATACTCTATTGTTATGTACATCAATGTTGATCACTAGTGAATGCCTCTTTTCTGTGCAACTACCTCAATAGTAATTTCTGTTTTGTTTATGCATGGTACAATGTAAGCATGAGTCTATGATATAGTGATTTTATCATATGCTATATTTTGTATGGTGTTATGTTGTTCTAATTGAATGATTAGCTATTCCATAGATAGGCCTGCATAGATTCTTCATTTGGTATCAGAGCTGGTTATTGTTTTAGGATAATCATTTCAAAGTCTAATTCCTTACCCATTCCATAATTTAATGGAAGTGATTATGATTATTGGTGCATCAAGATGATGAATTTTTTGATAGGGAAATATTTATGTAAGATTGTAGAAATGGGTTATGCAAAGATGAAGATTGGACCACTCTTAATGCAAATGATGGAGTAGATAAGAATGAATCTAAAAAGAAGAATGCTCAAGATTTATTTCATATTTAAATATCTCTAGATAAAATCTTATTTCCAAGAATTGCAGGTGCAAAGACAATAGAGGAGGCTGCCTCGAAGATTCTACAAGAAGCTTACCAAGGCACTAATCAAGTCAAAGATGTCAAACTATAGACATTGAAAAAAGAATTTGAGAATTTTAAGATACAAGAAGGTAAAAATGTATGTGATTATTGTGTGAGAGTAAAATATGTTTTCAATAATATGGCTAGTATTCTAGAAATTGTGGACGAAGAGGTTGTGATTAAAAGGGTGTTGAGGTCTCTAACACCAAGGTGGAACCATGATGCCATAATCATTGAAGAAAGAAAGGATTTGTCTACCCTTCAGTTTGATCACCTAGTTGGATCTCTTATGTCTCATGAAGAAATATTGAGAGATTCATTTGGAGAAAGTGAGAGAAATTGTTTTCCTTGAAATTAAAAATTACAAAGAATGAAGATGCCAACACTAGCACAAAAAAAAATCAAGGTCAAGGTAGAGAACAAAATCAAAAAGAGAAAGAGGTGGTTCAAGAGGTAGATGCAAAGAAAAATTTGATAAAAGAAATATCTAGTGTAAATGTATGGTCACTTTTAAAGGGATTGTAGATTAAAAGAAGGTAATAATAACAAAAGTGTTAATTATTCTCAAGAAGGTGATGAGGCCTCTCAATTTTTTTTATTTTTATCTTATGACAAAGATGAAAATGGTACTAAAGAGATTTGGTATTTAGATTCACTATGTTCTAACCACATGTCAGAAGGTAAAGAGCTTTTTTCTATGATGGATGAAAGTTTTGAATCCAATACCAAGCTTTGTGATGAAAAAACATTGGAGGTTGCTACAAAAGGAGCCATGGAGGTCCATATTAAATAAGGTATGAAAATGTTAAAGACATTTACTAAAATCCACAATTAAAGCATAATTTATTGAGTGTTGACCAATTGTGTGAGAAAAATTATAAGGTGGTGATTGAAAATCATCAATGTACAATTTATGATAAGAATGGAGGCAATAGGGTGGTTACATTTGTCCCTATTTCAAATAATAAGGTGTTCCCATTGATGTTTGGAGAACATAACAATCCTCTTTTCAATATGGAATATGAGCAAAAAGGTTGGTTGTGGCATCTTAGGTATGGACATTTGAATTTTCATAGTTTGAAACTTCTAACATCAAAATAATATGTTTCGCCTAAGGTTCAAGAACATAAGGAGGTTTGTGAAAGATGTGCTAAAGGAAAACATGCAAGAGATAAATTTTCAAGAGGAAATGCATGGAGGGAACATTATCCACTTCAGTTAGTTCACTCGGATATTTGTGGTCCTATGCAGAAAAAGAGTTTGGGTAGATCATATTTCATTGCTTTTGTTGAAAAAAGGTTTGGGTAGGTCATCATATTTTATTACTTTTGTTGATGATTAATCACGAAAGTGTTGGGTATATTTTTTTAAGACCAAGGATGAAGCCTTTGATACATCCAAGAGGTTTAAATCACTTTTGGAAAATGAAAGTAACTCTAAATTTTGGTATTCATTACTAAACTTCTAAAAGGTTTAATCTTGTTGACTTAAGTGATTTTGATTGGGAGGTAAGAGAAATTTGAGGTATGTGAAAGGAACTCTAAATTTTGGTATTCATGACTACACTTCTAAAAGGTAATTGTTTCTCTTTTGGTTAGGGTTTCATTACTTGGATCTCCAAGAAGAAAATCATAGTTGCACTTTCATCCACCAGTACATAAGCATTATGGCTTAGATGGATTAGAAAAGTTCTAGAAGAAATTGGAGAGAAACAAATTCTTCCTAGAGTCATCTTTTGTGATAACGCAAATGCCATCAAATTGGCGAAGAATATAGTGTTATTTTCACTCAGGAAGTTGCGAAAGTCCAATTTTTGACACTTCTAGATCAGATTGTGAGCCCTCTCATCATCAAGGGGGAGTATGTTGATAATTGAAGCAAGTCTTGTCAATAAACTAACATGATGCAATCTGTTTTTAGTTTTCTTTTCTTCAGTTAGTGTTTAGGTTTAGATGGTTATTACAAAAAATGCATGCAAAATGCATGAGTTGTTTTCCAAAATAAACTGTTGTAAGCATTCAATCGGGAGCAACTAATTGTTTTTTCTATGAGGCTATGAACTCCTTTAATTAGGTGCTACATACCCTATTGTTATATAGATCAATGTTGATCACTGGTGAATGCCTCTTTTCTGTGCAACTACCTCAATAATAATTAATTTTTTGTTTATGCATGGAGTGTAAGCAGATTCTATGATATTGTTTTTTTATCATCGCCTCTATTTTCTATGGTGTTATGTTGTTGTAATTTAATGATTAGCTAGTCCAGATACAGATCTGCATAGATTCTTTATACATGACTTAATGGTGATAGTCAAATGGATAGAGATCTACTTCAATGTGACAAATTTGCTTCTACATCCTATATTTGAGAAAATAATACAACTTCAAACTGTTTTTAATGTTTTCTTTTTCTTTAGTGTGTAGAAAGAGCTTAACAATGAATCCAATTCGCTGTCCAAAAAAATACCTTAAACTGAAAGCTAGAAATTGCGAAGTGTTGGAGTCCAAGGATAATCAAATTCATGAATATGCTCTCTCTTTTCATGTTTAATCAGCTCATATGGGTTCTATTTATTGAGGCTTCCTCTCTTACTGTTTGGAGTGTAGTTGAGACAGGATTCCTCTCTTACTGTTCTTATGGTTTGCAATGTAGTTGAGACAGCAGATCCCTACAGTTTTTATAGGTCCTTTAAGGTAATCTATTATTTCTCCTATGTGACACTCTTTATATCTTTTTTGAACAATCAAGCAAGGTCTGTGTACCAGTTTTATGTCTCCTTCGAGACATTACGACAGCTTTTATGATGATTATATGTGTAAGTACTTTTTTACAGATGACGAGGTTTGAAATACAAATTGCATGTGCAGAGTGTAAATTATCATCTTCTTGAATAAAATTTAAATGGAAATTTACACTCTCCTTTTGGTATACCTTTAGAACTTGACTATGAACGACCACAGTATAAGCTGTTACTCAGCAAGAAGAAGACGTCCTGGAAACAAAATTATTGGAGAGAAATGAGAGGTAGAAGTTTGAACCTGCACCAACTCCTACGCTTGAAGAAGCATTTTAGTCCGTGATCAACAGAAGCATTGATGTGATTACCTATCTGGTTTTTCTCGAAACTACGGAGCCTTCGTAGAATGAATAAGATATTAATTTGTTCGATTACAACTCATGTCTGTACTGAAAAAAAAAAAGATTGATCGGCAAATATTCTAGGTTTCAATATTGATGAGAAGCATTCTATGAGATTACCAGACGATCTTCATTAAAGTGCTACATGTTCCGACATACATGCATTAATAGTCCTGTAGTGTGGACTGTAATCCAAAATATTTTGCATGGACAAACTTCGAAATGAGAGAAACAATGTGTAGAAATTGTTTCCATAATGTTCCATATTCTATGAAAAAGGTAAGAATACAACAGAAAGGGAGCATAAGCAGAGTTTAAATTTGGTGCTGTCTATGAAATTCTACTGACCTGGAGGTATCGGAAAAACAGATAAAACAAGCAATTCCATTCTATTCTATGGGTTTCTTTATTGTTGCTCAATGTACTTTCCTGTCATCCCATTACCAGGAATGCGGACTGGGAATGAAACTGTCGTCATCTTCATCCATGTTCCATAATACATCCCAAGAACAATTCAAGTGACTCTCGCTATCGGATAAGGCCTCCGGGGAAGCTATGATATAGGACGAAGAAGGTTGTATTTTTACATTGGCACCATCTACAAAGAACTCAGAAGATAGCAGATCAGTTGCAAGAGAACCCGTTGAAAATTTGTAAGGTGACCTGTTCCCAAACAGTTTGTCGGATCCTTTCAAATGTTCCTGGAGAGCTTCCCACGGTTGCCCATCATCATTGATTTGAGAACTCTGGATTTCTCCGTGCAATCCATAGTCACAATTTCCTTCACTAATTGGAATAGCCTGTGACGAAATATTATCTTGTACATTTGGGGTTTCGTTTGTCTGAACCGCTATCGTCTCAGTATTTTGCCAGGGGAAGCTAGTCGAAGGCTGTTCGTTGTCTAGGTCAGATTGTCTACGAGATAATCCTGCGAGGCAGTAAGAAACCATTGAACGTTCAAAATGTAGTCGGTTGTTTGCCTCCATGCCGTTGCTACCACTCCCAGTTCGTGGATTCATTTTTTTCTTGATACGAGTTCTCCAGTAATTCTTGATTTCGTTGTCTGTCCTACCTGGTAAACTCTGTGCGATGCGAGACCACCTGACCATTTCAATAATTAGGGTAAATACATACAGACATATATGCTGAATACCATAAACGCGCATATACAGTACATTTTGTGAGTATATACCTGCGCCCTAAACGGCCATGAAGTTCGATGATTAAAAGCTCCTCTTCAGGAGTGATCTTGCTGCGTTTGAGGTCAGGCCGGAGATAGTTAACCCACCTTAGCCTGCAGCTCTTGCCAGTTCTCTTGAGTCCTGCAAAATATATAAATTTCAGGTTTTGCCCCAACCGATAAGAAATCTGCACACCAAATGGGCTTCCTCTAAGCGGTCATTACATTACATTACATGAAAACATTTATCGAAAAATTCACCAACAAATTGGTATCCCTTGCAATAATAAGCACCCACGATGCAGAAAATCTCAAAATTACCCCTGCATAAGGCTATATGGTTATGGACATTAAACAATCAGAGATATACGTATTCACAAAACTTTATTCATACATACCTGCTGCTCTAGCAAGAAAACTCCAGCGCCCTTCCCCATGTACACTTATATACTTAATCAGCTCCATGTCCTCTTCGACAGTCCAGGGACCTTTCCTCGTCTGGGTTTCCTCCTCATCTACAACAACAGAAGCTACACAGCAACTTCTGTCGTCCATTAAATTAGCACACAGGTCTACAGTGCCTACAATTCTATTATCAATGCTTCCCATAAGCTATCATCCTCCTACTGCAAACATGAAGCCTGGAGACTTTATATCTGTCTATTGCTAACAATGAATGTCCCATTATAGTATGCCGGACCTTAGAATGTTGATGTGAGCATCTTCTCGTTCCTCATTTATATAGAATACCCATCAAAGTAATTTTACAGCTTCATGATTTGGAAGACCTAAATCGGGCACATTCTGTAAAAGGACATGGAAAGACCTGCTTTGGACAAAAGCTAAAAATAGCTGTTTCAAGAAGCTTTAAGGCACGTTGAACTACCATTTCTAGCTCTATTGAAACGGCATTGGGCATGAAGCGCTTTCAAGCTCAAAATTCAAAACAATAGACCATAACCAACCGATTACCGATGGAAAATGTTGTTTAGAAATTGCGAGCGAATACCTTCAATGGATCCGTCGTAATCATGGAAATATATTACTTTGAACTCGCAAACCACGCCATAATGTGGTTGGTTGCATATGATAGAGTCAAAGGGCCATTAGTCCCGTTGAGCTTTTGTTTGGTGCACAGCGGAGACTATATCAGGAACCTGCCGCGTGGAATTCTGGCTCTGGTTTTTATAAATTGGAGTTTGTTGTGTGCAGATTTGAAAAATAGAGTTTAGTCCCCGAGGAACGTTGTCTCGGATATGGCTCAGTTGATACCCGACAAAGTATATCACACTTCAATAATAAGAGAGCGCGCCTGCTGTCAAATACGCGTATTTCATAACACACCTTCAATAATATAAGTTTTTGTTTCATTGTGGGATTGCGAATAAACGTATTTATAACACCTCTTCAATGATGTAAGTTCTCGTTTCATTGGGAGATTGCGAATCAGAAAAACGATAAAAGTGTAGTTCTCCCAAATCTTTTGACTTCTTCTCTCATCGTTTTGTTAAACTCGAACAACTATTAATGTGACTAGCACAATCGGTTTTTTTGAATGCCATCAAATCCCTCTCAACCTGGAGCGAAAAAGAGAAATTTGCTCAAAACAAAAGTGGACACAGAAATGTGCATGCTCTGAAGTAAAACTTGTTCAAAACGTAACTCAAATGTGCTTTCTCCTATTTTGCATCATCAAGACGATGCAGTGTGGCAATGTGCAATACAATGATAACATAGAAAAAATTCAAAGCATTCAAAGCTTCACTGGTAAATTTACAATTTTTTAATATAGTTAATGCATAATTTTTTTTTGAAAGTGGCAAAATTTATCATATAATTTAGTTGTCAATTTGTAGCAAGGATAGTCATTTTTGGCCTCAAGAAATTTAGGACCAATATCTGATTTTCTCTAGTAACATTTAACTTTAATCCCATACATAAAACTATATGCACTAATTTAATATGTTTTTTAGGAAAAAAATAAATAATCACATAACTTATAAACAAATCCAATAACAAATATAAACCTTAATTAATTTATAAAATTAAATAATTTTTTAACTCTACTTGATAAGTCATTATCCATTAGCATTGATTAAATAATATTAACATAATGTAATTAAATACAAAGAACATTGTTAAACACAATCAATCATAAACATAGTAATAACACAATACAAGGAAACTCATTTTCCATAACCAACGAGAAATGGTCTTTTTTTTTGCCGCTCTCGGATGATTAAAATAATGAGCTATTATACACACTCAAAGAAAGATTTGGCGTATTCTTAATCTTTGGATATGTTGGTTTATCTTCTTAGCTGTCATTAATGTTTGAAAATTTCAATTTCTAACTCTTCATAAATTTGATTTCTATTCTTATCCATTTCTTCTCTCATATGTGCTATCTCTTTATTACCCTTTCTCCCACAACTCATCTTCCTCATGGAAAGATAAGAGCCCCTCTAAGTTGTTCAATTACTCCCTTAATGTTGTAATTGTTTTTGAGTATCAGAGAACAGAGAGAACAGAATTCCAATACAGTTCACTGGTACTTTAATTTATTCCAAAAATATATTCAACATAATGCTTTTGTTTCAAAATTTGGATGTGAATTTTTTAACAATTTCCGCTTCTTCTTGTTAGAGATATTACCTTTTCATGAGTTGGTCCTCTTCATATCCTATGGGATAGAACTATGATTTTGACAATTCCTTGAAATTCTCCCATTTTATAACCAAGGGCTTCTTTCCTCTCCCCAAGTCATTGCATAGCTCTTACACTGTAACAAACCATGTCGAGACATTTTCGTTTGGGAAAATAAAATTCTTTGTGTTTCTTTTACTTAATAATGGTTGAAATAGAACTCTAGTTGATTCAATTGACTATTGAGTTTCTTGCAATTAAATTGACTATCATATGTTGGTATCTCAAGTTTTTCTTCAACATTGAATGTAGAATTTGAAGATCAATAAAGTTAGTTAGCATTACATTAATCATTAGGTTCTTCACCCTTTTGATGTTTTGTATTTCTATATTCATGGTTATCATCATCACTAACTATGAATAGATATGTTACCATCTTAGTTAATACATCAATTGTATATTATAGCAAAGTAAAATTGACTTCAAGGGCTTCCTTGGGTTGTGCCTCATTAGATGTTCTCATAATTTTTGTTTGTGTTTCTTCCAAAACCTTGCAGCAATGGATCTCTTCTCTTTTGGTATTCATAGTGGGCGTTTTCTTCACAAGTTGGTTTCAGACTTGGTTTTGATACAATATGACTAGTAATAACTTAGTCGTTGAGTCAAAACAGTAGCTACACCTTAATTAATTTGTCAAATTAAATTGTTTTTAAAATCTCTACTTACTATTTCATTATGCATTAATTTTGATTCAATATCACTTGGACATTCTAATTAAATGCACAAAACAATGCTAAATAAAATCAAACATAAGCATTGTAATAACACAAATATTTTACCCTAGAAAATCATTTGGGAAAACCAACTAGAAATGGCCTTTGTTTGTCTCTTATTTATGCTCACAATGATTATAATAAGAGTTTATGACACTCTCGGAGATATCTTTTTGTATTCTTACTCCTTTGCTATGTTTTACAAATGATGTTTTATCTTTGATGTCATCTTCATTTCCCATGTACAAGCTCACACACTACTCTTTGTCCTTAGTCTTCGTTTATCTACTTTTCACTATTCCAATGATCTCTGTTTCTTTCTTAAAGAAAGTAATCAACAACAAGATACTAGTTCAAAACATTTTACTAGAGATCAATGAAAAAGGGAAAATCATACCAGAAACAAAAATGATCCTTGAAATGTGGATCAAATTGCTATGAAATAGAAGAATTAATGAGTAAATTATCTAGCGGAAGAACCTACCCATAGAAGAGGTGATATGGGAAGATGAGTTCTTCATGTAGAAACATAGACAACTACTAAGTTTTGAGGGAAATTTATGTTTGAAGGGGATGGGCATGTTAAGACCTAGATATTACTTTATTACATTTATATTTTTATATTAGTCATGGCTTTATTTGACAACTAGGCCCTTTAATGGTTGGTGTGCCCTTTTCCTTGTAATTTTACCCTCTATCTCCTATATATACCAAGGAGACTTGGAGTTATAGAAATATTTTCCTCACCCGATGCAATCTTCCATAGAAGGCCTTTTTCCATTTCCCTATGCACACTTGTCATCCCTTTTTGCAAATCCCAGAGTTAAAAATATAATTTTCCCACATATATGCACCTTGTCTACTACACAACATGCGTATAAATAGGTTGCACCACTACAACCAGCATACATCGGGAAATGTACCCAAAATTAAAAAATAGTGTCGGGTTTCCATGTCACGTCATGAGATCAATGATCCTTGGCCTTCCATATACTGGAAACGTTCTGACTCTGCCCTTCAGTTCCACTGGGGGCTATAAATGGGCCAATTCTGAGCCATGGAAAAGAGGAGAAAGAATTAAACTTTGAGAGCAAAGTTACTCTCGTGGAATTATTCAATTCACAATGAGTCTGGATCCCTTTGTCCTTTAAGTCTGAACACATTGTTCAGCCCCCAATCTCTTCCCTTATTAATTGAGAACTCCATTGTCTCTCTTATATGAGCTTTCCTTTGGTGGAGGATTGAAGTGGTGGAGGGTCAACTAGAAGGAACTTAGTTTCTCGGTTTTGAACCGTGCCAACACGAAAGTTTATATCTTATTCACTTATGTTGATTATATCTTAATAGAAATACTCTTTTCTCGTACAATTGATATCTTGAAAATATTTGAATTATTATTCCATGGGTGTATTTGTTATGAATGTTGATGGATTATGCTATTGAATTTTCTAACATCATATATTATCACCATATGCTTGCATTGCTTGGTTGTTGAGGACTAGTTGCAGGTGTATTTCTTTGGGTCAAGTGTTGAACGATGGACTTCATCGAACGTCTCGACGAGGTAGGCCTTTTATCTTGTCTTGATAGCACATTTGTTTATATAACATACTTGAGAATAAAGTTGATTTCTACAGTTGTTTTTGTCTATTGTGGTTTTCCCCTAGCCATAGAGAGATTTTCCTAATTGGCAACCATACTAGGGATTAAATCTTCTTTTCTAGGGTTTGGAGTGTTTTTCTCCTTAGATTGTTCTCGTTCATATTGAGTTTCTTGTCTTATGATTGCTTGACAACCTCTATTCACTCTGATTCTGAGTCTTTCAGCCTTCTCCTTAGCCTAGTGGTGTTTTGACACACATACGTGGGGGCTTGCTTGACAATCGTGTATATACGCGTGTTGTCCTTCTGCAAGCTATGTACATACGCGTTTTTCCCTTGAACAGACACGCACATAAACCTTTGTTGCTTGTTTGATGGGTTTGGTGGTTGTTGGGTAGGTTTTGATTGTTTCTTAGTCTTCTTGGGTCTTTGTAGTGATTGTTAAGTGTCTCTGGAATGAAAGGAAACCTATCTTTGGTTGAATTTTTGGGCGGTGCCTTTCTCATCATCTTTTCATTTTGATTGTCCTTGTACATTGGGTTGGGTGTTTTGCTCCTTAATATCCTTCTTCGGTTGTCTCTTTCTATACATAGTAGAGTCTATATATCAAGTTGTTGTTCAGTCGATGCATTTTGATTTTTTCTTTTATTGAAAATACAAAAATATTAGGCATTTTACATTGACTCACATTTTGATCTTTTGAGTCTTTGTCATTTATCTTAGTGCATGTAAAGAAAGATTGCATTTTTATTTAGAATTGCATAATTGAATTGAAAAATGCATTTTTAGGAAGCATATCATTTATTGAAAATTGAAGTTAGGACTTTGCATTGTGTTCATATTCATTTATTTTACTTGTTGAGTCATAACATCACTAGTTTCATGACCGCGCCTTTTGAGTAAGCAAGGCCATTAAAATTAACACTATAATTTAAAATTGATTAGTAACAATTTTATTTTCTAGGGTGCACAAACTAGCTTAGGATTTAGTACCTTGGAATAGGATTTTGTGAGTAAACTTCTCCAAGGCTATTAAATCAACATATGTGTCTGACTAAGGGAGTGGAGAAATACATTGTATAATTGGTAAGATCAGGAAGCTCCACTTACACCAGAGTTAAGCACGAAGTCGCATGAGGTCGGTTGAAGGGATATCCCCCCGATACCTTCTTAGCATCAGAGATATTTCTAGGGATCCATTCATATATGGGGATCTTGCTAGTGCTCTTACCTCTGTGAGACATGATGCTTTCAAGGTTTTAGGATTTTATACCCTACCCATACGATGGACTTGACTTACAAATGCTTGCCTGTGCATCGGTTATATCGTGGTTTCTTAGTTTCTTAACTTAGGTGCCACATAGGTTACTTGTAGGGGTTATTCTGTAGGTACCCTGGGTTAGATAAGGGTCGGACAACACACAGGCTTTATGGAGGATTACCTCTCCGGGGGGATCTTACTAACTGGTTGTTAAGATCATGATGGCCCTTATAACTGATTATGATACCTTTGATCTTTAGCAGGGAGTCTCAGGCCCCTCTTAGGCAAGGCATACTTAGTTTATGGAGGGAGGCCCCTTTCAACCACTTTATCCTGTTTGTGTGCATATTGGTCGTTTGATTATTTTGGTTTTCTCTTTGATTACTAGTTGGCCTTAGGATTTTATACTAAATTCTCATTATCATAGATAGTGGAGTCCCTTTGACTCCCTCATTTACCACTACCCCCCCATGATGTTCACTTATTTCATGGGGATGAATCCGTCTTCTTTTCATAATGGTATGTAGAATTATAACACTCATTCCATGCCTTGGGCCTCTAATAATTTTCCTATTGATATTCCAAACATACCTTCACCTATCCCATCCTCTCCATGGCCCACTTACATGAATCCTAACATTGGATCCAGGGGCACCATGGCCCCTCCGTCTACATATTCATTTGATATGAGTCATGCCCCTCAACCAAATCTCATTGTGGGAGGTTGGAACCTCCCCTCTTATGGATACATTCCTAGCTATCTTTTTATAGGAGCTACTACTCAAATGGGTGGTTTTTCTACCTATTACACCCCATTTGTGTATCCTTCATCTGCCATGCCGGTTCCTACAAACACTTTTCCTATGGCGGGTCCACATATATCCATGAGTCCTTCATATGGAGGAAATCAATTTTATGGTTCAAGATACCCTCGTCATGGAACCCCTTCACATGGGGGCAACATATATCCTCACTTAAAGAATACTTATCATACTTATGTCTTGCCGCAGATGTCTACCTCAATGATGATGTCTGTACAAACCTTTATAGATCAATTAGGTGAAGGATACTACCTTTTTGGACAGGGAAAGGGTGTGAACGAGGACCCTTCCTAGCCTGCAATGTTTCAAAAACAATATTTCATGGAACCTTGGTCTCAAATGCCACAACTCACCACCGTCACTAGTCCCGTCACTGCCATTCATACTGGAGTTCCCTCATCAACCACTTCTAGTCATGTTGGAGATTGGTTGATGACCTCTGCAAGTCATGTTGAAGACCTGCAACCAATAACTGCTAGTCATGTTGGGGGCATAATTCCAATATTCACGAGTCATATCAATGTCATATATCCATCCTCTGTACATCACATGGGATATGACTCTTTAGTCTTTGCTAGTCATGCTGAGAGCATGTCACCAACCAATGTAAATGACGTTGGGGGAATTCATATGATTGAGAAGCTTAGATGTGTCAGACATAAGGCCAGATTCCTTTACATTACTTGTGAAGGAAATCACCTTACTCATTTGTGTCTTGCTGCTTATGGGATACCAGAAGCACGGTTCTCATTTGAAGGCCCTTCAGGTTCTGAGGCGTCTGTGGTTTCCCCACACCTTGTTTCTCCTTTTATTGACATGACAGTCATGCTGATGCAATCCTCTCCTGACCATACCCCCGTTGGCGAGGGTGATGTGTCTCCAGTCCCAGTTATCATGCATCTTATTCAACCTGAAGTTGAAGAAGTGGTCACACCAGTGAACCTTTGGTCAATCCAACTCTCCTTTTAGAGGGTGATGCATCCTTCAACCATGTCATTATCATTTTCGATATTGCACATTCTGAACAAGAGAGAGTTTTACTCTCCCCGAGTACTCTCCCTCCAAGTCCTGGAGAAGTTCCCTTCGATTGGGATGGTCTTGTGGGGTATCCAATTCCCTCGCCTATGTCCTTTAAAGTAACATACATTATCCAATATATCACGGAGACGATAACCTCCGCTAGCACTTTATCCTCCTCAACCTGGAGATCTTTGGTTTTTCCCGAGCTTGTGTTGGCTATTCGTAAGATACTAAAATTTCACAAAAATCCATCACAGGAGCCTTGGCCTCCCCCGTGACATGCCACCTAGAAAATCCCAAGCAAGTCTGATTTAAGGTCTTTTCCAACTCTTCTAAAAAGTGAAAATATTGTCGAGTGAATTTGTCCCTTTCACAGTCGTTAAATTGGACTTGAAAGGTCGTGATTCTTAGTTAATCTCTTTTCTGACTCATTTTCAAAAGGCAAAAATATTGTTGAGTGACCTTGTCTCTTTCATACTCGTAAATTGGATTTGAAAGGACGTCTATTTGGTACAAGTTTATCCATTTTCACACCAAATAGACTAATATTATGAAAAAGGACATATTTTGGAGTTAAGTTGTGATTTCATCTCATGCCCTTGTGTTCGACATTTAATCCAACCTTGGTCCCACTTTCCTCATTGGTAGGTAACCTTGAACTCAACAGTTGACATTTAATCATTGGTCGTTGACTAGGTGGTTTCCCTTGTGTTTGGCGGTAAGAAATGTATTCACACATTGGGATTCATGTAGTGTTGGATACCATTAGCCTTATTGGTTGTTTCCTCACCTTTATTAGTAGTTTTCCTCGTTGGCTGCTATTCAGAGGGTCTTTTTCGTGTACATATTTCAATTGGAAAACATAAAATACACACAAGGTCATTGGTTCGTGAACATGTTCTTCGTCTGATTTCCTCCAAATCATCAAGCTCCTTCTTTGTACCTTGTGCTGAATTATGAGAGATGCCTTAATTCTCTCCTTTCAGTGGGTCTCGTTCCATCGAATTCAACTCATCTATTCTAGAAACGATACCTAGAGTCCTATCAGTAACTAGAGGCTTGCATTCATTAGTGGCAAGTTGTTTTTCCATCGATAGTTGGGAATACATCAATGTCTTCCGATTGATGGATTCTTCAGGTGTTCGACCCTGACTCCTTTATTCACACTTGTAAGAATGTACTTGGTGTCTTGATATCTACTTTCATCATCGATAGGTTGTCTCATGTTCGTTAATGATACACCTCAATGACCACTGATCAAACAAAGTCTCATTGTGTTTGACCTCAACCCCTTTATTCACATGATGTAGACTTGCACCTTTGGAGGATTGTGTAGAAGACTCGAAGACATCAGTATGTAGATGCAGATTTCCTAAGTTGTTGCTTCCTTTTCGTTGGACGAGTACCTAGGTGACTTCAGTGATCATGGGAGATCAGATTGTACTCCATTGTATACAAATATCTTCAGATTGATTTTGAGATTGGTTCTATTGGGCCTTGTTCATGACTATAACATTTGTATTTTCCCATTCATGGCCACAAATAGTAGTTTTGTATATTTTCACATAGATCTGCAGTGTAATTCAAATTGCCAACCATGTATGAAAAGTCAGTACATATTGTAATCAACAATTAGTTCTTCCAGCCGGGTCCCCATTACTCCACTTCTAGGTTTTTATAATGTATTTAGGCCATCGCAGATACTCCTCTGACCTCACACATTAGGGGGCATGTGTTATAGAAAGATTTCCCTCACCCCATGCAATCTTGCACATAACGCCTTTTTCCATTTCCCTATGCAGACTTGTCATCCCTTTTTGCAAATCCCAGAGCTAAAAATACAAATTTTCCACATATATGCATCTTTCCTACTATACAACATGCATATGCACAGGTTGCACCACTATAGCCCGCATACATCGGGAAATGTGCCTAAAATTGAAAAATACTATCGGGTTTCCATGTCATGTTATGATATCAATGATCCTTGGCCTTCCATATACTGGAAACATTCTGACTCAGCCCTTCAGTTCCACTTGAAGGCTATAAATGGGCCAATTCTGATCCATGGAAAAGAGGAGAAAGAATTCAACTTTGAGAGAAAAGTTACTATTGAGGAATTATTCACTTCACATTGAGTCTGCATCCCTTGGTCGTTTAATTCATAACACATTGTTCATCCCCCAAGCTCTTCCCTTATTTATTGAGAACTCCATTGTCTCTCTTATATGAGCTTGCCTTTGGTGGAGGATTGAAGTGGTGGAGGCCCAACTGGAAGGAACTTAGTTTCTCGGTTCTAAACCGTACTGACATGAAAGTCTGTAACTTGTTCACTTCTATTGATTATATCTTAATAGAAATACTATTTTCTCGTCAAATTGATATCTTGCAAATATTTGAATTATTATTCCATGGGCGTATTTGTTATGAATGTTGATGGTGTTGGAAAATGTTTAACAGGTAGCATATGCTTGTCATTGATGGCAAGTACAACAATGAAGATGGCATGGGTACAAGAAGAATGTACAGAGGATTGTTGACATGTTTTACAGGCAGCGCAGACTTGTCATTGATGGAAAGTACAGTAGTGATGATGGATTGAGTACAACAGCGATGATCAGCAGTGCAGTGATAATCGGGGAAGAGCAACAACTGTGTTTGTTTTCCTGAATTCCTGATGGCCGTCAGATATGAATAAGAGCATGCTGAAGAGTAAAGGTTGAGAAGCATTTTTGTTCGTTGGATCCCATCCAAAATTCTCAACAGAACGAGGGCTGTCAGATCTAAATATAGACAAGAAGAGTGTGTGGAAGAGGAGGATAGATATTAGGCATTAGATCTGAGTGCAGGGTCCGACCACCGTTGGATCGAGGAGAACCTGCACGTTCTTTAAAGTGCAAGGCGTAGAGGGCTCACAAAATTTCGAAAGTAGGAGGACTGTCCATCTCAGGGGGTTATGTGGACCATTGATTCGACTCCCTGTCGGAGTTTCGGGGATTGAGAGTTGGATATGACAAGTAATATCATCCACAGAAATACCGATTTTGCGATATGCGAAATTGTGACTTAATTTGAGTCGTCAGATCGAAGTTGAATCTCGACTGTTGATCCCAGTTCATGTCGTAGTTTCAAGGATCGGGAGTTAAACATGTCAAAGATTATTAACATCAGGAATCCCAAAATCGCGATATGCGATATTACGATTTAATCGTAGCCGTCAGATCAAGATAAGATCTAGAACGTCGATCCGACTCACGTCAGCAAAGCACGTCAGCTAGGAACACATGGCACAACCAGGTAATGACAAGTGTCAGACTGATTCAACACCTCAGGGACATGTAAGTCACGAATCAGAGTGACATGTGGCAGTATTAAACATGTGTCAATCCATGTGTGACGTCAGCAGATGTACACCACTTCAGAGTTTCGAGGATCGCATGTTGGATATGTCAAAGAAACAATGCAACAAAAATCCCGATATCGCGATATGCGAAATCGCGATGTAATCTGAGCCATCAAATCAAGCTCAGATATGGACCATTGATGTAACTCCATATCGAATTTTCGAGGATCGCGACATCAAGAGGAATAGAAAACAAGGAAACAAGAATTCTGAAATCGTGATATGCGAAATGGCGATTCAATCATAGCCATTAAATCAAGCTTGGATCTGGACCGTTGATGTAACTCCATATCAGAGTTTCGCGGATCGCGACATCAAGAGGAATAGAAAACAAGGCAACAAGAATGCCAAAATCGCGATATGCGAAATGGCGATTCAATCACAGCCGTTGAATCAAGCTAAGATCCAGACCATTGATTTAACTCCATATCAGAGTTTCGAGGATCGCGTGTTGGATATATCAAACAAACAATGCAACAAGAACCCCAATTTCACGATATGCGAATTTACGATTTAATCGCAGCTGTTAAGTCGAGATCAGATCTAAACCATTGATCCAACCCCATGTTGGAGTTTCATGAATCGGGATTTGTAAGTGACAAAAGCACTGAATGTCAAGAGTATCGAAATCGTGATGTGTGAAATATCGACTGAATCTGAACCGTCAGATCAAGAAGTGATCTGGACCGTTCATCTGACTTCTTCATGGAGTATCGGGGATCGGGATTTGGAAGTGATAAGAACATTGAATGCCAAGAGTGTTGAAATCACGATGTATGAAATCTCGACTGGATCTGAACCGTCAAATCAAGAAGTGATCTGGACCGTTGATCTAACTTCTTCATGGAGTATTGGGGATCGGGATTTGGAAGTGATAAGAACATTGAGCACCAAGAGTGTCGAAATCCTGATGTATGAAATCTTGACTGGATCTGAATCGTGAGATCAAAAAGTGATCTGGACCATTGATTTGACTTCTTCACGGAGTATCGAGGATCGGTATTTGTAAGTGACAAGAACATTGAACATCAGGAGTGTCGAAATCACGATATGCGAAATCGCGGAATGATCTAAACCGTCAGATCAAGTGTTGATCGGAGGGTTACTGTTCTCTCTCAGAGTTAACTCCCTAGTTACGAATCTGATAGCAAAACGGACTCATGATTGCAAATCAGTTAGCGGTTTAGTTGGTGTTTCAGTTACTCGGACAATTGTCTTTCTTTTGCCTAAGGAAATGGGAAGTGGAACCGCCATGGGGGTGTGTATAAAAGAAAATGAGACAGACTGTGTATGGTTGGTTGTTCTGGAGGAAAAAGAGCTCGTAACTGAAACAGAAAGGATGAACTCGACTGTTACAGACAAGACGAAGAGTCTCAACTGCTAGAGAGGCTAAGGAATTTCAGCATAACACCCAGTGATGCTGAACGCATGGGAAAACCGCCAGAGAAGCTAAAGAGTTACCATGAAGATCAGGCAGAGCACTCGAGAGGTGGAGGATATCGGCGCGGTGTGAGGATGCAGAGGGATTGCATGCACGAGGTGCACAGAGGCTATAAGAACACAGTACATAAAAGAGATTTTGTTGTTGTTGCGGTTGGAGTTTGCTATGGTCGTTGTTGGTGAAGGTGATTCATGTGTGAATAAGGAGGAGAGTGTAGCAGTTTAATTGCACAGAAGAGGAACTGTGCAGTGAATAGACATGGTGCACAGAGCATAAAAAGCAGAAGAACAGACAGCGCAAGTCATGTGTGCAGAAAGGCAATGAGGCAGATAGAGAAACGAAATGTAGCAGAACAGTGATGAGTCTGGTAAGCCATTGTTGAACATCATATCACTGTAATAAGTTTCAGTAGCAAAGATTTATATTTCAGGGTGGAAGGGAGGTGCTAGGGAGGACTGTTGTCCTCGTAGGTTCAAGTGGGTGCTTGAACACATGGATTTGTAGCTTCCATCTGGTTGCAGCCAGAGAAACCAGGGTGGAAGGGTGGTGCAAGGGAGAACTCGTGTTCTCTGTTATACAGGTTGGTGCCTGTATGATTGTAAGTTGGTGGTTCCATCCAATTTATGCTGGAAACACTCAGGGAGTTGGTGTTTCCTTCTAGTTGGTGCTAGAGAAACCAGGGAATTGGTGCTTCCTTCTAGTGGGTGCTAGAGAAAACAGAGAGTTGGTGCTCTCAGCAAGTTGCAGCTTGCAAAACAGAGGTTGTAGCCTCATTATGAGTTGGTGTTCATATGTATGATAATGTAAAGAATGTAACTATTACTTATCATATAAAGAAGAAGAATTTTTTACCCTTTATGGGTTTCCTCAGGAAATATCTGTCTTTGTGTATCACATGTGTGTGACTGATGCTGAACATGTTGTTGCTTACTTCCCTACACTATTGTGATTGTCCCTCAGTGTTTCTGCAAAGATTTTAAAAGAAGCATAATTGTTTAAGCACAGTAACAACTGATTCACCCCCCCCCTCTCAGTTGTCCAACAATTGGTATCAAAGCCGACCCCTTTTTCTAAGGGTAGATCCTAGAGCTTAAACATGACAAGCCATGAAGGGACTTCAGTCACTTGGCCTCCTCTATTTGATGGAATGAATTTTGCCTTCTGGAAGGTTAGAATGAAAACATACCTAATGGCCTTAGGAGCTGATGTATGGGATGTAGTAGAGAATAGATACATAAAGACTATTGTGCTAGCTTCCAAGGATTATACGTTAGAATTTAACTTTAATGCTAATGGAATGAATGCTATCTTGAATGGACTTGTAGAAGTCGAGTTTGTAAAGGTGATGCATCTTCAAACTACTAAAGAAATGTGGGACAAGCTCATTAACAACTATGAAGGTAATGAGAAGGTGAAAGATGCCAAGCTTCAAACCTACAGAGTACAGTTTGAAAAGCTACAGATGAAAGAAGATGAAACTATTGGAAAATACGTTTTGAGAGTAGAAGAAATGGTAAATGCAATGAAGGCACTTGGTGAAACAATTGAGGAACCCTCTTTAGTTCAGAAAATATTGAGATCTCTGCTAAATAGGTTCAACCCAAAGGTCTCAGCTATAGAAGAAATTAATGATATAAATACTTTGTCCTTTGATCAACTTCTATGAATGTTGACTACATATGAGATGAGGATAGTTACAGATAAACCCACCTCTAGAGAAGCATCATTTAAAGTAGATAAAAATGAAGATTCTGAGCCTGATGAAATTGAAGAAAAATTCGTGAGAAGACTAAAGAAAGGATCAGGCAAGTACCAAGGTAAGTTTCCCTTCAAATGTTTCAACTGTGGTAAGATAGGTCATTTTGAAAATAAATTTCCACACAAGAAACACGATCAGAACTATGAAGGTGAAGAGAAGCACAAATCCAGGAGATTTGATAAAAAGAAAAGTTTATGTGTAAACAATGATGACTCCTCAGAAGAAACCGATACTGACTCTTCCTGTGAAG
>ML799364.1:53163-99246 GCA_009831015.1 Picea engelmannii | reverse complement strand
CCTCATTATGAGTTGGTTCTCATATGTATGATAATGTAAAGAATGTAACTATTACTTATCATATAAAGAAGAAGAGGTTTTTACCCTTTATGGGTTTCCTCAGGAAATATCTGTCTCTGTGTATCACATGTGTGTGACTGATGCTAAATATGTTGTTGTTTACTTCCCTGCACTATTGTGATTGTCCCTCAGTGTTTCTGCAAAGAGTTTAAAAGAAGCATAATTGTTTAAGCACAATAACAACTGATTCACCCCCTCCCCCTCTCAGTTGTCCAACAAATGGATTATTCTATTGAGTGTGCTAACGTCATATATTATCACCATATGCTTGTGTTGCTTGGTTGTTGAGGACTAGTTGAAGGTGTATTGCTTTGGGTCAAGTTCTCAATGATGGAATTCATCGAACGTCTGGACGAGGTAGGCCTTTTATATTGTCTTTCTAGCACATTTTTTTATATGGCATACTTGAGAATAGAGTTGATTTCTACAATAGTTTCCGTCTGTTGTGGTTTTCCCCTAGACAGAGAGAGATTTTCCTCATAACACTTGTTTTTATATATCATATCATCTTGTGTATTTGTTATATTGTGAATTTTTTATTACTATTTACCACTATAGTTCACTGTCTTAGAGAGCTATGCATCACGAGGTAAGTCATGATCCATGAGATGGAATATGCTAGAAAAGATCCCTTGATGTATCCTAATTTTTTTTTTTGTTGTAGATCAAATATACAAATATTCCTATTATTTGTAATGATTCCTTTTCAACACAATTTCATTTGATTAAGGTGGAGAGATTTGAAATGTTGGACCCTTGATAAGGTTTCTCCTAAAAATATAAACTTGGAAACCTTTTTTAGAACATGTGGAGGAGAGGAGAAAACATGGTATTGTACCAATCATATCATTGTTTTTAGGAAAGAGAGTTACTTTGCATATTTATTTGGAGCGAAAAATTTATACTTCTATGGATCAATTTTCATTTTAACTAGGAATAATATCCATTTACCGCAAGATTAAGTACATGAAATGAAATTTTGATGGGAAAAATACACACCTTATCTATCCTAAAGGAGAGGTGCATACAATTTGTTATACCAATGCGATGGAAGACATTTTAATTCCTCTTTCTATACTTAATGTAAATGTGCTATAATATCTCTAGCATAGCCTCAACACTAATAGCAACAAAGTCTCTTAGTGATATGTCATGGGGAAAAGTGGAAAATTCCTTGAAATCTATTAATCCAGATTGTATTTGAAACTAGAGGGGAAATATCCTAAAATAATATCAACAACCTTATGTTATAGCATGATTCACTTCATATCCTTGAAATTCAAGGTCCCTGTGAGGTCTATGATTTTATCTAGCTAGCCAAACCTTGACCCACAATGGATTGAAGAATGACGAACAAAAATGAAATAAATAAGAGGTATATAATGAAAATAATAAAGGATTGGAAACTCACTATGATACCAATAATGTGAGAAAATACTGCTCATTAAAAAATTCTACATACAAGGTGCACAAGAGAATCTTTCAATATTTTTCTCTAAGAAAGCACAATATTTTATCACTTTACATCAACTAAACCACCTTAACAAAATAGCAGACAAGATCCTAAGAAATAACAACCACAATACAATAATAGAGATAGTTAGAGATTTGATATTGACTACTACATAAGAATAGGAAACCATCTTAAATGCTACATGAAAACATGAAACCAAAATGTTTTGTCACACTCAGACCACAATAATACTCTCTTACCAAAATAATAATGATAAATACACATGCTAACCAAACACAACAAATTATTAAAAAAATTCTAATAGTTTGTAGTCATCCCCTATCAAGCTTGTAAAGGCCACTACTTCTCCCATCCACCAATTGCTAAAGAATATAAGAAAAAAAAGGCAAGGAATGAGAAAGGGAGTACAATTATTGAACATGACATGTAGATATATCCATTGCGGCTATCAATGATTACTATTAGTGGAGTAATATCTATGGGTCTATGGATGATTGACTCTATTTAGGATATGGACAGTCATGGGTAATGGAGCAGAGCGATAACATATCTAGGATTGGTGAAAATATTTTAATGCCAAGTTGATCATGCCCTTTGAAGGAGACTTCGTGATAGATTATTGATGCAATATTTAAGTAAATAAACAACATCATCCTATCTCTTGTCACAATAGATGAGCTTGATTAGTTGGTCACAAACATGGTCACTAAGCCCTCACTAGGAAATATTCTCTAGGACCTGCTACATATTGATTTCAAGATGTGCTTGGAAAATGAAAACATGAGAAAGTTTGTACTTATTACTCATAATTTAGTATATATATAATAGAGACTCATGGATTCATCTAGTGTGTTATCATTTGTTGATGTCTCAACAACCCCCTAAGTTTATCAACTCAGGGATCCACTTTTAAATTTTTAATCAAGCCTCTTTTCTTTATTTATGTTTGTTTTCATTAATCTTACTCTTCTAAGTATTGATAAATGATGGCATGTTGTTTATTAGATTTACCCTTATCAAAAACATGAATACATTGTCAATCATTCTTCTTTGTAATGCATTTCATAATAATTTATTGTAGTAAAATTCCATCATAAGATGAATATCCCATAAAATGAGCATGTTCCTCTACAAAATCACCTAATTATTGATGCTTGAAATCAATATCTCACCCATCAAGAGAAATTTGAGGCATATATAGAAAGAGAGCCTGAGATTGCGATGGAAAATAGACCAACTTCTTAGTCAATGATGACAATTAATCATAATCATATTAACTAGGAATAGGACAAAGTTGATAGGTATAAATAAAATACAAATGATTTATAGAAGCTTAATTAACATGTCATAGAGATTTAGAGACCTAGAGTTGAGGTTATGCATGATAAATCTTGACATGAAATAATTGAATCATTCCTCAAGAATCATAGAGATTCATGGGTGCATGGAGCCACTATGTTGTGATGTTATCCCTTTTGTCTCCTAATGGAAAAGAAGATTTTACAATGGACTTACATAGTGTCCTATAAGGTCATCGTCTGCAAATTTATAGTGGATGGGCATTGAACGTATTTATACCATGACCATTAGACTATGAAAAGGGAAGCAAGTTTTCTTAGATCTATTCAGGTAGTTGTTTCCAATGGTGTAAAGGAGCCCTTCTCTTACGACATGAAACTCAACATTCTATTGAACAACAAGTGGTATAAATTCCATATCTAACAGGCCACATGCTTGATTTTCACCATTTTTGTCTAGGTTGGTGAATCATATTCAATGATTATTGAGGGCGATAGATCTGACAATTTTCTCTAGTGAACTTTATAAGTCATTCAATGGGAATGGAAGTATCTGCCAAGACATATCGGTTTCCAATTTCTAATGTACCTTCATTATCTTCACTAAATTTCCTTATCGACGGACATGGCATAACTGTACCTAGAGTAGATGGATTGTGAAAATTTATTGTTTCCTACAGCATCCAACTTGATCAACTTACTTTCATGAATGATGCTATAGAATGAACATATTTATCGTAGCACATAAACGGACCTTTTATTTGATATGCCATGGTGAAACATGTACATAAATCTCTTGCTATCTCCATCAATTCGAATTAATAACAAGTATTATACAATAAGTCCAAGCACATCAGTCTAGACATTATACAATTATCCACTTTGCAACCAAGGAAGCACCAATTGCAGGTGCAAATGCATATCCATTTGTAGAGATAACAGTTACCAGGACCTTTGCCTTTTTCTACGGGATAAAACAAAGCATGTCTCGAAGTTCATGAAGTTATATAAGAATGTTGAAATGTTAAGCAATAAACTAGTGCATCTATCATGGTTAAATTTGGACTGATCTATTAGAAATTACTTGAAAGAACTCTAAAATTGGAAAGTTCATTTTTTTATTTGTATTTATTGTACAATGAGAATGTATCATCATTATTAATAGTCCCTTCATGACTCTAGTGATTATAGGAATCTCAGAGCCATTTTTCAATGTTTTTTTCACATAAATGAAAATATGTATGATGCAGGATCATTTTCTCTCAAAAGCAATCTTCTTGAGTAGGCCTAAAGGGGTTTTGAAAGCATTTTCTCTTAAAATCAACCCTGTTGAGCATGCCTCTTACTCAACTGAATAGATGCAACAAGGATAGGCTCAATTTTGTTTGGAAAGGTAGTATTGAATACTTGGGATCCCATTTGGAAAATTGTAAAAGTCTTTTGAAGCCAAAGAGTCATGGGGATTGGGTTCTTAAATACATCCATCTATTTGGTAAGGCCCTTACTACTAAATCACTTCAGGTATTTTTGAATAGAGAAAACCTTTGGATGTGTATCTTGGTTGATAAGTATGTAGATCTGAGATCTGTGCTAGATTGGATTCATCAAAGTAATAAAAATACAATCAATGCCTCTAATTAATGGAGGAAATTAACATTGGCTTTCTCATTAATTGGGAATTTCTAATAATTCATTTTGTATTTCAAACTGGAGGGGAAATCTCCTAAAAACATTTTCAAAAACCTTATCAGAGGAAACAACAAAAAACTTATGGAGAAGAATGGAAATCATTTACATGAGAAAGTACTTGACAAACCAAATCTACTTGAAGAGGAAACTCTATAGTCTGCAGATGAAATATGATACCAAAATTGTTGATGATTTAAATGTATTTAACACTTTGTTAAGCAAGTTAACTAGTATAGATGTAAAAATTGATGAGGAAGATAAGGAAACGATTTTTTTGTGTTGAATGATTGAGTCTTGGGATAGTTTAGTCACTTATATTATCTTTAGCAAAAAATGCACCCTTGATTTTGATTATGTTATTGGAGCTATGTTGTTTGAGGAGGTGAGGAGGAAATCCAGTATAGAAAGATCCATACCAGAAGCTTTGGATATTAGAGGTTGATCCAAATTAAGAAGGGAATCAAGAGGTGCATCTAGATCCAAGTCAAAGGGAAAGATAAAATGTTAATACTGCAGTAAATTGAGGCATCTCAAGAAAGATTGTTGGAAGAGAAAAGCATCCATGGAAGACTCTGGAAAGGAAGAAAATATGGTTGAATCACTTTTAGGTATGGTTGATGAAATTTTCTCTATTTGTAGTATCTCAAAATATCAATAAGAATGGTTTTTTAGATTCTAGTCCTTCCCATCACATGTGCACACATAGAAGTTGATTTTCTTCTTACCAATATATAGATTGTTGTGTTTTTTTTATGGGAAATGATATTTCTTGTAAAACTTCTAGAATTGGGAGCATTGAGATTAATAAGTTTGAGGGTATTGTAAGAACATTGATGGATTTTAGACATGTACCAGAACTTAAGAATAGTTTAATTTCTTTTGGATTTTTGGATTCTAAAGGTTACATGCTTAAAGGTCAAGGTGGAGCACTAAAAGTGTCTAAGGGAATATTGGTGGTTATGAAGGATAGAAATATTGGAAACCTTTACAAATTGGAAGGAAGCACTCAAGTAAATCAAATATCAATGGTATCTAGGAAGAAAGGGAATCTGCTTTTTTATGGCATCAATGACTGGGCCATATGATCAATAAAGGGTTGAGGTTGTAGGTATTGGTAAATTGTAAGCTATCTCCAAAATTACAATCTTTGAATTTGTACAAGTTTAATATCTTTGTTGGTTATAGTAATGGATATTTAAGGGATGTAGATTGTCGGATCCCACTTCCCACAAAATCATCATTGGAAGAGATATGTATATGCCACAATTAGATGTTGTTTATATGATTGCAAATGGAGTTTTGTTTGCAAACTCACAGAATCATTGTCTAGCCTAAAGGTACCCATGAATTTTTACAAAACGTTTGATTCCTTCATGGTGAGCCAAAATTTTACTAGAAGTGAGTATGATTATTGTGTTTACTTCAAATGTTTCAATGGAATATTAATTATCTTTGTGTTATATATTGATGATATGCTTGTTTCAAGCTAAACCATGCTTGAGATTAGTAGGTTAAAGGCTCAGCTGGCCAAGATGTTTCATATGAAGGATCTAGGATATTCAAAACAAATATTGGGAATATAGGTACACATAGACAAGAAAAATGGTAAGTTGTGGTTATCACAACCAGAGTCTATGGTAAAGATACTGATGAGGTTCAATATGAACATTGTGAGATCGGTAAATATCCCTTTAGCTTTCCATTGTAATATTTCTTCAAGATTTATGTACTCGTAGTAAGGAAGAGAAGGATTATATGTCTCTTGTAACATATGCTAATAGAGTAGGAAGGATGATGTTTGCGATGGAATGTTCAAATAGTTCACATGTAGTTGGTGTTGTCAGTTATACATGGAAAAATGAGGTAAATAGCATGTAAATGGGTGCTTCGGTATCTTAGAGGCATGAGCATCACCTACAGTGGTTGCAATGATTTTTTATGTGGTTATGTTTATTTAGAGGAGGTGGAGTGCTCCATACTGGAGAAAACTATGCAGACATGTTCACACAACCAATATTGTTAGAGAAGTTGTTGCGGTGTTAGGCCTCTCTTGTCTTTCAAAAAACGTGATGAATGAATGTGGGTAAGGTATCAAGTAAATTGTTCTCAATGTGGAGATTGTTGAATAGGGGACAAACAATTCACCGTCTCAAATACCTGTGTGATATTTAAACCAATTGACAACCAAATTGATGGTTTAAATACCTATGCGGGAGTTCAACTAGTTCACGGACAATCGAACATTGTGATATTTGTTTGTGTATAATATGTAAAGACATATTGTAATTTTGTAAGTATGCTTGATGGGTTATTTGTATCTCCAAGATTGAGAAAAAAAATACCATTCCATTTCCCATATTGAACTCTTTGTATCATTTACTCTTTAAATTTTATGCTCAACTATTACATTGTTACTCTTTGTTGTATTCTTATTTCTTGGTTACCCAATGAAAATAAGGTTATCCAACATTCATCCTAAGACTACAACTATATTCAAAGGTCTTAAAATTATGTTTAAGAGAACTGGAGAGTGATGTTTAATTTTGTCTATTATTTAATCCATATATAGTTGGTGTGATTATTGCTATTTCATGAATATCAATTCAAACTAGTGCTAAATGTTGATAGCATCCTTTTGAGATGCCGTTGCTAGTATTACCAGTGCTTCCTATTTTAATGAAAAATGTGAGAAAGTTGTTGTTTTTGTTTCTTGTAATGCATTTTGAAGAGATCGAACCCAGTCTACTATCAAATTTCTTTTTCTTGGATGTGATATGTAAAAATGATTTTCACGCAATTTGTTTTCCCAAATATGAAACACTTTAACTTCAAAATTGTGGAGAAGAATTTCCAATGATGAAAGAGATCTAAAGAAGTGTTTAATTTTTCCATATTCATTTATAGGAACTTTGGCAACAATATTTCAATATATTAGCCATGTTTTTATGAAAAGATGGCGTGGGACATTTTTAATCTTGTTGAATACTTGTTATTCTTTACAATTTACTAAGCCTCAATATTGTTAGACAATTGGTTTAGATTGATGGAAAGGTGGTTTGGATAGTTAGTTGTCATTGATGTCAACCCTTGGAGAGTGATATTGTGATATTGTAGATTGATGTCAACCCTTAGAGATTGATGTGAAATCTTGAGTATGTCCCATAGCACATTTCGGTAGATCAAAAGATATGGGTAAGGGACCCAAGTTTGTCTGAGGTATAAAGGAATGAAGATCAATGAATATGCAGGTAAGACTATTTTAGATGGATAATACATGTCTTGTTGTTTGAGTGATATGTGGTACCTCATGTAGTTCCTCACCGTTTAGGAGATATGGCGTAGTGAAGTTGGAGAACGCTCATGAGTTATCTAGAAGCTCCTAGAAGGTAAAAGAAGTCAAATTATTCTAAAAACTCCTAGAAGAAGTTGACTAGTCAAAGTTGTTGCAACTAGGAGTTAATCATGAGTTAAGTTGTTGCAAAAATAAAATAATTAAAAATAAATTAGTTGCAACTAGAAGTGATGATATTACTATTTGTGGATAAAGTGGTTGTAAGTGGAAAAAGTAGTTAGAAGTGGGTTATCCCTAAAATAAGGAAGTTGGGTAAAATAGTTAGAAGATAATGCCTAGAGGAAGCTACTTGGAGAGTACAAATAAAAGAGCAAGGGTCTCTTATTAGCACCCATTGAGCACATTCAATATCTATTATTTTGTGAAATTTTTATTGCAGGTACTCATTGATACAATGAAAGTTATGAAAGTCTAAGGTAGCAAAGGAGGATTAACAACGAAAGTTTTAGAGTTGCAGAGTTTAAGAAAAAACCCCATTTTTTTGAAGTTGTACATAGGTTGTAGAAGGTCAGGTCGCGTACATATGTGGGCCACAGAAGGCCAGGAAAAAAACATTTGTGGGCTGAAAGAGGACATGCCACGTACATCTGAAAAGGCCATGAAAACTTGAGTAGATGTGGGTGTTAGGTCCCTAAAGTCTGAAAGCAAGTTCCTAGGAAGTTATATAGTGATCATGTACAATAGATTTATCTACAGGTTCAAAAGGTATGTTGTATTCGTATGTGTAGTTGGATATTGTTTTATAAATGGAATATTGTTTATGGGATATTGAGGATTTTACCTAGAGAGGTTGTTGGTTGTGTTAGAAAATAAATCCAAAATTCGAATAAAAATTCAAATTTTAAATTATTTTAAATTTATTCTTAATTTTTGTCATTTATAAATAAAATTTTATCTTTAAAATTATCATTTTATATACTATTAAAATTTTCATTATGTTTTGATAGGGTGTATCAATCATTAGCCATTAAACCCAGTGCTTATCAAGATCGACGGTTCGTGGGAGTTCAGAGATTCAAAGCTGCAAAATATTTATTCAACGATATAGTTCCCATTTGAAGTTCCACTTCCGGACTTAATACTTCAACGCTCTTAGCTAAAACGTTTAAAGGTCCTATAAAACCCGAAGTCATGAATCTCTGGAGTTCTGAAGTTCCAGAATTTTTTTATAAAGTAAAGTACTCAACTGAAATGTCTGATGCCACCTGCCATTCTTTACACGTGGAGAAACATGACACTCATTTTAGGCATTTTTGGACACATAATTCACATGATTAAGGGTGAAACATGTCACTCATGTTCTCACGAAATGTCATCAAATGTGACATCATCCTACCATGTCAATCCAGAATATTTTCCTCTGGGATGTCATATTATCAACAAATCCATGAAGTGCTAGAGTGTTAAAGTACCAAAGCACCGGATATTAAAGGTTAAAACATGATTTATTAGGCACAATTAATGGTAAGTAACCATTGCACAACTTCAGTATTCGAGAAACTTTAAATAGTTCTATTGCAATAGTCCTGAAGTCGCAAAGCTCTAGATTCATGAAGTTTCGAAGCATTGTAGGCTTAAAAATGCATGTAATGTCCCCGTCATTATGATTACAAGTGACCCAACGCAAAAGGAAATTTTATTTTTTAAGCATGGAGGAAACAATGAGAACAATTAAATAACATAGCTTGACGATGAACACCATGCATGCAGATCAGGAAACAAACAACAACAAATTAGCATACTAGCACATCATACAACTGGATGAAACATGCGATAATCAATAGATAGATAACAAATACTACCATCCCACCACAAGCAAGACAACTCCTACAAGATAAGTGACAACATCAACAACCCAACACAACGACTTGACAACCAGTAACTACAAAACTTCAATGATGCGCAAAACCGAATGCATTGAGGCATCACAGAACTAAGTACCAACATCAATTACAACGAACAATGCCCACATCGGGAAGCACAATACTCAGGCCAAGTTATCATTCACATCTATCCATCAGGGTGCACAATGATCCCCTCATCAGGAATCATGCTATCACAAGGCGATAGGACTGACAATAACTATGGCGCAACATAACATATCTAGACCCTTAACCCAAGCTAAATCCCTTGCGCTAGGAGATTGAATTGACTATCAAAACATGAATACTAAGCCCAAGCACCCAATCGACGACTCAACAAGACACAAGGGAAAACTGACTACTATAACCATTATACATCACATTAAATTCATGGCGCAACAAATTATATTGCAAGCATACATGCCTTAGATAAAGATAATTGACATATCCATATTGTTGTCTATCAATAAAACTATGTCCAACAATGATAATGCRGTATACTATAAAATCTTTGTCTATTAATAGGTGGAAGTCTAGCATTGATATCATTATGTAACATATATATTGCTATCTATTATTATCGGCTGTGTAGCATTTATTGTGGTCTATTAAATATATTATATCGCTGAGTTTAATATATGATAAAGTTGTCATTTAAAAATATATGAAATCGCAGAGTAAATAAATGATAATGTTTTCATTTAAGTATATGAATAGCTATCATTATATCATTGTCACACATTAAATATAGAAACGTTGTCAATAGTTATTGAATTTGCAGTCACTATCTCTTAAGTGAACATAGGCCTATCATTAAATACATAGACATACAAAAACAAAATGTCTACATATATACATAACTTTGCAGACAGAGGTATACATTCATTGTCATTTCAATATTAAAACACAGTCATTCAAGGTATAATTTCGCTGCCATTAAAAGTATAAATTCACTGTCATTCCAATGTTAAAAGCACAGGCATTCAAGGTATAATTTCACTGCCATTAAAAGTATAAGTTCACTGTCATTCCAATGTTAAAAACGCATTCCTTCAAGGTATAATTTCATTGCCATTAAATGTATAAATTCACTATCATTCCAGTGTTAAAAACGTAGGAATTTAAGGTATAATTTTGCTACCATTAAAAGTATAAATTCACTATCATTCCAATATTAAAAATGCAGGCATTAAAGGTATAATTTCTCTTCCATTAAAAGTATAAATTCACTGTCATTCCAATCTTAAAAACACAGGCATTCAAGGTATAATTTCACTGCCATTAAAAGTATAAATTCACTGTCATTCCAATGTTAAAAATGCAGGCATTCAAGGTATAATTTTGTTTCCATTAAAAGGATAAATTCACTATTATTCCAATGTTAAAATGCAAGCATTGAAGGTATCATTTCACTGCCATTAAAAGCATAAATTCACTGTCATTCCAATGTTAAAAACACATGCATTCAGTGTATAATTTTTCTACCATTAAAAGCATAAATTCACTGTCATTCCAATGTTAAAAACACAGGCATTCAAGGTATAATTTTGCTTCGATTAAAAGTATAAATTCACTATCATTCTGATGTTAAAAACGAAGGCATTCAAGGTATAATTTCACTCCCATTAAAAGTATAAATTCACTGTCATTCCAATATTAAAAATGCAGGCATTCAAGGTATAATTTCGTTTCCATTAAAATCATAAATTCACTGTCATTCCAATATTTAAAATGTAGGCATTCAAGGTATAATTTTGCTACCATTAAAAGCATAAATTCACTATCATTCCAATGTTAAAAACGCAGACATTCAAGGTATAATTTTGCAACCATTAAAAGTATAAATTCACCGTCAACAACATTAGAAACGCAGGTATCCATGATATCCATGATCTATATAAGAAAAATCAACAGATCCCTATCTAAAAATTGGGGAAAACGAAATATATAAAATCATAGTCAATAAATGTAAATCACAGTCATTAAATGTAAATCATTGTAAATCGCAATAAATCGCAGTCACTATGTAAATCGTAGTCAATAAGTTAATTAAATCACAGTCAAAATTTTAAGGAAGCACTGGGATTCATCATTAAAATCGAAGAGATGATACCAAACAAAGGGTTGGGATATGCCAAGAAATCATAGGGATAAATCACATAGATAATCAAACAAAAATGTTGAGACTACTCGATCAGAGATTAATCAAACAAAAACACAAAGATACTCAAATACAAGAAGGCACAAGACTAACATTCGGCAATGGATGAATAAAAAATGCATAGATACTCATTCACAAGAAAGCACAAAGATTAGAGATTAATCATAAGAGAAAAATGCAGAGAGAAGTAAGGGATAAATAATTGGGAGAAACATTTATCCTTCACTCATCATCCATTCATAGGAAAGCAAGGCATTTGAATCTGTAGGTCTTTAAACACTGAAGTGATGATCTTCAATTCGGCTCCTGACCGACTACTCAAGCATGGACTAATGACTAAAGGGATAAGGGACAGAAGATAAAAACATAAATTTCTTCATAATAATCAATAAAACAAACACAGAGAATTCGTTGCAATAAGATGTTAGGTTCGCCACGGGAAATCAATTCATAATACAACGAGTAAGGGGATTACAAATACCGTAGGAATTCAGGTGTAAGAAAGCTCATGGCAATGAAATCTTCAACCCAACATAGAAAAATAACATGTGTAAATTAAATTCCATTGCAAGTAACAACTTTAACCACGTACCTTAGCCAAACGTGAATGCTTTGAAGTTGTTGTCCCGCGTGCGCTTCATCTAGCTCCCGCTTTCCAACCGATGTGACCTTACTGGTACCTCCTAGCCAATGCATGGGGTACTCTTCTTCCCCCTAAGCCCCCCGAGCCGCAAAGGCGTCATGCACACAATACCAGAGAATCGCTAGCACCCATCTCGCCTCGCAAGGTCGAGCTACCACTCATTACTTGATATGGGTATCCCAAATCCCATAAGAAAAAGTTCAGTCAAGGTAAAATTAAGCAACGTAACGTTACACAAAAAGATTAGATCCATACTCCTCCTCCTCTATCTTTTTTGTAAAGTTTTCAAGTAATTAGTTTCTCAAATTCTCATTAAATTCCTTTTTCATTTAATTAATTAGGAAAAACCTCCCCCGTACACATGTCGTCGGATCCCCTAGTTGTACTAGAAAATTAATTTTATTAATTAATTAATTATTCCTATTTCCCTCACCCACCTAAAATCATTCCTAAAAACGCTCCTTGGTGTCCCAATATTCCCTTACAAATCTTAAATGACTTACGCCTTACTTAATTCCTAGTTGAGTTCATAAATAGCAAGTTTCCAAGGCAAGATTCCTTACTAAGTTAGACATTCATCTTTTTCTTTGCGTTTCTCCTTTTCTTTACGTTTCCCCTTTTCCTTAAGTTTCCTATTTATTTTAAGTTTCCCTCTTTTTCCTTTTTAACTAAAACTCAATTTAGCAAGTGTAAATAAAACAACCATTTACCCTTTTTCCTCTTTAATTAAAATTAATTTTGCAAGTGTAGATAAAACAACCATTTACCCTCTTTTCTTTTTAACTATAAATTAAATTATAATATGTAGATAAAACAACCATTTCCCTTTTTAAAATTTTAATCCTCAATTATAATTTGATTTTAATAAATTAATTTGAATTTCTTACCCTCCTTCTTGTTACATGTTTATTTATTATTATTAATATTTTACCACATGTTCTACCTAGACCTAGGTTCAATTTCACTAGGTTGGGCGACATTTTCATTAGGGATTTTTTTTTTTAAATCTTACTTATCACATCATTCATTTTAGGGCCGACTAGATTTATTCACTTACCAGTTAAAATCGTGACATGCCCTTCAGGATGCACTAGGTGCTCCAAGGGTGCCACTCGCCTCCTTTCATTTTCCTTGCGAGATGTGCCCTTCAGGATGCACTACATTCTCCAAGGGTGCCACTTGCCTCCTGAATTACTTTGGTAGATGTCAAAAACCCCTGGAGTCAAGACTCCATTAGGTGATGTTGTGGGAGACTAAGGGCCTCTAAGGAATAAGGCACGTGCCTTATTGGGTGCCCCTTAGAATCATCGTGAGCGACTGTTGTAGTCTTCCCTCATGACATCGTGGGTCTTCTTGAACTAGGTAATTGTTAACCTACAGTTCGAGCCACGGTAGGACTGCTAGTAGGCTTTGGAAGGGATTCTCCCACACCTCTCCCTCAAAAGTCTCTGGGTTTCATGCGTGACCCCTCTACTCCACATGTGAGTCTAGTTAGAAAGCTATCGTCAGCCTTCATCCATCAACGAATCATGTCAGCAATAATAATCAATCATCATAACATCTAATCATATGTACATATTTCATATCAATAACAATCAAACCCTAATAGTCCACTCCCTAAATCGATTTGGAGTCCAAGGGGTTTCATCAATGCCTCTGCATCCTTGAGGTCCAAAGTCCTGCACACTCAAGAGAACCCAGTCAATAGAACCTGTCTATGTCAATACAACAAAATAACATATCATCATATCCATAATGCCTCATAATCATAATCAAATGGACAATAGTATAATAATCTGAATCACTTGCAAGCAAGTGTCCTCAAAGAATAAGTTCGCTCAGTGCATGCAAGAGCGGGATGTTACATACACCCCCTCTTGGTCTAAACTTCCTCCCAAAGTTTCAAAATATGTAAGTGTTGGTAAAAAGTGTATCACAGTATCATAAGTCTATCTATCAAACAAAAATGGAAATTGTTGGTGCATATCATATGCATCCTCCCAGGTCACCGAGTGCGGACTATAGTCGTCCCACTAGACCTTGAACTGATCTACTGTTCGATGTCGTAGATATCGAATGTGATGGTCCAGGATGCAGATTGGCTCATATGTGAGCACACCCTTGTCAGATACCTGCAAGGAACTCATGTCAATAACATGTGTAGGGTCACTAATATAATGTCTCAAAATAGATATGTGAAAAACATCGTGCATATGCCTCAAAGAATCAGGAAAGGCTACTCGATAGGCCACGGGGCCCTTGCTTTCCACAATATCGAAAGGTCGCACGAACCTAGGAGATAGTTTATCACCCTTTCCAATATTGATCGAACTCTTATGGGGTTTTACTCGCAAGAATACTTGATCGCCAACTTCGTAACTACAGTCGACACGATACACATCGGCATAACTCTTTTTTCGATCCCGCGCTTCCTTGATCCTTTGTATTGTAGTTTTCATTTGATGTTTCATTTCTTGGATCGCTTCTGTTCCCACCAGGACCCTTTCCTCAAGCTGATCCCAACTCAAAGGCATTTGACACGGTCTCCTGTAAAGAAACTTGAAAGGCGCCATCTTAATGGTGCTTTGATAACAGTTGTTATATGCGAATTCTAACAGTGGCAATAATTCTTCCCAAAGATTATGTTGGTCCATCATGTACATATGCAACATGTCCTCCAATATTTGCTTGTCTATCTCCGGGTGATACGCAGTACTAAAGTTAAGTTGGGTTCCCAAGGCCTCTTGGAAACTAGTCGCAAAAATGTCCAATAAACACCGATTCTTGATCGGATATAATCCTCTTAGGAAATCCATGCAGAATCACAATATCACTAATGAAAACTCTATCTATGTCAGGTGCCTGATACGTTGTATGCACAATAATAAAATGAGCACTCTTCGCCAATGTGTCAACTACCACAAAAATCAAGTCGTGTCTCCTTGCCATCAGTGGCAATCCAACAATGTAATCCACCGACATGACCTCCCATTTTGATTCTGGAATAGCGTGTGGCTGTAGTAATCATGTCAGATGTCTATGTTAAGCCTTCACCTACTGACATTATAGACATGTTGTGATGTATTTGACTATGTCTACCTTCATTCATTTCCATAAGAATAAGGGTTTAAGGTCTACCCTCATCTTCGTGACTCATGGGTAAAACATGTACATGGCTCTATGAGCCTCGTTTAGGATCAAACTCTTCAACTCATCATTAGGCAGTACGTAAATTTGATTTTTAAATCTCAATAATCCGTCATCATCAAACCTAAATCCTTCAAATATTGGTACCATCATTTTGTTATGTCTGATAAAATCCTTTACCTCTTTGTACCAGTCATCGTCGCATTGTAAAGTTAGAATATTTTCACATAGATTCATCTGAAGAGGCATCACCGAAAATATGCATGGTCTTCGACTCAACACATCAACTACTCTGTTCATTGTTCTCTTTATGTAAGTAATCTTGAAATCATACTCTCTAAGAAATTCCAACCAACGTCTTTGTCGTGCGTTCAAGTCGCTTTGCGTAAAGATGTGTTGTAGTCCACAGTGGTCTATTTTTAGTTTGAATTTATGTCCAATAAGGTAGTGTCTCTAAAATTACAAGGCATAAACAAAGGCTAACAAATCCAAATCGTGCATTGCATAGTTATCCTCATGCCTTCTCAACTTTCTCAAGATGTAAGCAATTAATCGATCGTCTTGCATCAAGACTCCACCTAAGCCTTCCTTGGATGCATAAGTGCATACCAAAAAGTTTGCATCCATGTATGTGACATTCAGTATCAGTGTTGTCGTCAACTACTCCTTGAGCCTCTGAAATGCGTCCGTGCATTTCTCGGTCCAAAAAAACTTCTTGTTCTTCTTTTTCAATTCCGTAATCAGATTTTCTATCTTCGAAAATACCTCGACGAACCGTCGATAGTATACCACTAAACCCATGAAGCTATGGACTTTTGGGACATTCATTGACATAGGCCATTCCATAATAGCCTCGACCTTTGCTGGATCCACAATGATACCTTTGCCGAAGATGACATGCTCTAAGTAGTGAATCTTTGATTGATAAAACGAGCATTTAAACAATTTCCCATATGATTTGTTCTCTCCTAGACATTGTAGTGCCAAGAGAAAGTGCTTGTCATTCTCCTCTATCATACGAGAGTAAATCAAAATATCGTCAATGAATACTTGAAGGAACTTGTCCAAGTAGTTGCGGAACAACCCATTCATCAAACTCATAAATACCCCAGGAGCGTTTGTCAATCCAAAATGTAAAATAGTGAACTCGTAATGGGACAACCTCGTCTTAAAGGAAGTCATCCTCCTTGATCCATAATTGGTGATACCCCAACCACAAGTCGATCTTTGAAAACACTGTCGTGCCTTTCATCTAATCAAATAGATCATCAATCATTGGCAATGGGTATTGATTCTTGATCGTTTCCTTGTTCAATTGACATTAGTCAATGCAGATTCTCCACAACCCATCCTTCTTTCGTATGAAAATAACAGGCTCACCACATGGTGACACACTGGGACGTATAAGTCCGAGGTCCAACAACTCCTTCAGTTGCATTAACAACTACTATAACTCTGGGGTCGACATCCGATAATGCATTCTTGCTATCGGTTTAGTCCCCGATTTTAGGTCTATGGTAAATTCCAATTCCCTCTCTGGCAGCATCCCAGGTAAGTCCTCATAGAATACGTCCACAAACTCTCTCACCATTGGAGGGTGTTCTAGTCCTTCCTCTACTCCCTTCTCATTTAACGCAAGGATCGCATAAATATTACATCCCTTGTGCATGCTCTTTCGTAGCTACAAAGAAGAGATGAACCTCAGGGAAACTCCCTGGTTCCAACCTATAATCATGCATCTTTGTCCCTCGTCATCGACCAAACTCAATCGTTTTGTCCTACAGTTGAGTATTTCCTCATGTGATTCCRACAAATCCATACCTATCACGATGTCATAAGATCCTAATATCATGATGTATAGGTTGGCCCTGGTGAGAAACTCTCCCAGGTTAAGGCTACAACCCATAACCTTCCCTCYAACCCTTGTTTTGGCTCCCGAAGCCATTTATACAAAGTTAAACTCATCTTGTTCGACTGCCTTAACCTTAGTTCTTTTAAGCGCTACACGAGAAATGAAACTCTYTGTAGCACCTGGATCTATCAAGATACTAAGGGTCTGGTTAGCGATGGTAAAGAGTCCTCCCCCGAGGCCCTGGTCAATGAGGTGTAGTGAAAGTGGATCCTCTCTAKAAGCCATTATATCTYGGCGTAGTCTAGATGGTGTCTGATGCTGCTGCGCACCAGATGACACCTGCCTTGTTGGTCTCACTGGATTCCTTCTTTGAACTTCACTGATAATCTCCTCTTATGCTATGGCGGCCTTCAGGATGACATCATGCAAGGTTTGASGCATCATAATCCTAACCTTTGCACAGAGGCTGACATTAAGGCCAAACACGAACCTGGGGACCTTAAGTTTCTCAGTATTCTGGTGTGAAGCATATCGAAGCAAATCCAAAAATGGGTCTCATACTGGAGTACTATATGACCGCCCTATCACAAGGCATTGAACTCATTGATCTGAACCTCAATGAATTCCTCCAATAGATACTTGTCTCGAAACCGTTCCTCAAACAATTCCCATGATACGTCTTCGACGACCATGTTCAAAAGTGGCAAGAGTGTCTTCCACCATAGAAGAGCAACCCATTTCAGTTGAAATACCGCCATGCAGACCTTCATGATGGAGGTATAGTCGTGAAGTGAAAATCACATCGCCATATTCTCCAACCATGCCTCAGTGGCTGCGTTGTCTAGGGAAACAAAGAACTTGGGAAATTTGACCTTCTTTAGTTCACGGTGAATACTACTAGTACGGACCAGAGCGCATGGTGGACCCTCAGGGGTGTCGGTGCGCTGGCCTCATCTCAGTACAAAAAGTTATTCGAGGCCTCTGATACTCCCTAAAAGGACCCTGTCAGACCCAACGCATCTCTCACAACAATTTGCTCATACTCAAGACTTGTTATTTCCTTTGGGGGTTGGTCCACTTTGTTGTGGGTGATACTAGAGGTGTTTCGCCTCCTCCCCTAGCACCACGTCGTGAACCTCTGTGGAGTCCTCTAATCGAGATCAATGCATGGACAAGTTAAAGTTTTAATTAGCGCTAGTTTATTACTCAAGGGTTTGATGTAGTGGAAATCATGGTGATCTACAGTCGCAGGGTTGAACTCGCTCTGATATTGTATGTAACATCCCCGTCATTACCAGTACAAGTGACCCAAATCAAAAGAATTTATTTTTTTTAAGCCAAAAGGCAACAATGACAACAGTTAAATAACATAGCTTAACGACGAACACCATGCACATAGATTAGGAAATAGACAACAATGACTTAGCATACTAGCACATCATACAAATGGATGAAACATGTGATAATCAATAGAAAAATAACAACGAATACTAGCCCGCCACAAGCAAGACAATGCCTACAAGCTAAAGGACAACATCAACAACCCAACAAAATGGCTTGACGACTGGTAACTAGAAAACCTCTATGGCACGCAAAACCAAACAAATTGAGGCATAACAGAACTAAGTACCAACATCAATTACAATGAACAATGCTCACATTGAGAAGCACAAGACTCCGGCCAGGTTATCCTTTGAATCTATCCATCAGGGAGCGCAATGATCCCCTCATCAGGAATCATGTCGTCACAAGGCAATAGGTGTGACAGTAACCATGTCGCAACATAACATACGTAGACCCTTAACCCAAGCTAAATCCCTCGTGCTAGGAAACCGAATTAACTATCAAAACATGAAGACTAAGCCCAAGCACCCAATCGACGTGTTAACAAGACGCAAGGGAAAACTGACTACTATAACCATTATACATCACATTAAATTCCCAACGCAACAAATTTTATTGCAAACATACATTCCTTAGATCAAGATAATTGACATATCCATATTGTTGTCTATCAATAAAACTATGTCCAACAATGATAATGCAGTCTACTGTAAAATCTATGTCTATTAATAGGTGGCAATCTAGAATTGATATCATTGTCTAACAAATATATTGCTATCTATTATTATTGGTTGTGTAACATATATCGTGGTCTATTAAATATATTATATCATTGAGTTTAATATATGATAAAGATGTCATTTAAAAATATATGAAATCGCAGAGTAAATAAATGATAATGCTATCATTTAAATATGTGAATAGCTATCATTATATCACTGTAACACATTGAATATAAAAACATTGTCAATAATTATTAAATTTGCAGTCACTATATATTAAGTGAACGCGCGCCTATCATTAAAGACACATACAAATAAAAAAAAAATGTCGCCATATATACATAACTTTGCAGATAGAGGTATACATTCGTTTTCATTCCAATATTAAAAAGTAGTCATTCAAGGTATAATTTCACTGCCATTAAAAGTATAAATTCACTGTCATTCCAATGTTAAAAACTCAGGAATTCAAGGTATAATTTTGCTGCCATTAAAAGTATAAATTAACTGTCATTCCAATGTTAAAAACACAGTCCTTTAAGGTATAATTTTGCTGCCATTAAAAGTATAAATTCACTGTCATTCCAATGTTTAAAAAGAAGGCATTCAAGGTATAATTTTGCTACCATTAAAAGTATAAATTCAGTGTCATTCCAATATTAAAACGCAGGAATTCAAGGTATAATTTCGCTTCCATTAAAAGTATTAATTCATTTCCATTCCAATGTTAAAAACAAAGGCATTCAAGGTATAATTTCGCTTCCATTAAAAGTATAAATTCACTGTCATTCCAATGTTAAAAACATAGGCATTCAAGGTATAATTTCGTTGCCATTAAAGGGATAAATTCACTGTCATTCCAATGTTAAAAATGCAGGCATTCAAGGTATAGTTTCACTGCCATTAAAAGCATAAATTCATTGTCATTCCAATGTTAAAAATGTTGGCATTCAAGGTATAATTTTGTTGCCATTAAAAGTATAAATTCATTGTCATTCCAATGTTAAAAACACAAGAATTCAAGGTATAATTTCGCTCCCATTAAAAGTATAAATTCACTTTCATTACAATATTAAAAACGCAGGCATTCAAGGTATAATTTCTCTACCATTAAAAACATAAATTCACTTTCATTCCAATATTAAAAATGCATGCAGTCAAGGTATAATTTCGCTTCCATTAAAATCATAAATTCATTGTCATTCCAATGTTAAAAACATAGACATTCAAGGTATAATTTCGCTTCCATTAACAATATAAATGTGTTTTCAACAACATTAGAAACACATGTATCCATGATATCCATGATCTTTCTAATAACAATCAACAGATCGTTGTCTAAAAAACTGGGGAAAACGAAATATATAAAATTGCAGTCAATAAAAGTAAATCAAAGTGACTAAATTTAAATCGTTGTAAATCGCAATAAATCACAATCAATAAGTTAATGAAAACGCAGTCAAAATGTTAAAGAAGCACTGGAATTCATCATTAAAATCACAGAGATGATACTAAACAAAGGGTTGGGATATGCCAAGAAATCACAGAGATAATTAGGAAAAAACACCGAGACTATTCGATCAGAGATGAATCAAACAAAAATGTAGAGATACTCAAACACAAGAAGGCACAAGACTAATCATTCGACAATGGATCAATAAACAACACACAAATATTCATTCACAAGAAGGCGCAAAGATTAGAGATTAATCATAAGAGAAAAATGTAGAGAGAAACAAGGGATAGATAACTGCGTGAAACATTTATCCTTCACTCATCATCCATGCACAAGAAAGTAGGGCATTTGAATCTATAGCCCTTTAAACTTGGAAGTGACGGTCATCAATTCAACTCCTAGTTGACTGCTCAGACATAGACTAATGACTAAAGGGATAAGGGACAGAAGATAAAAACACAAATTTCTTCGTAATAATTGATAAAACAAACACAAAGAAGTCATTGCAATAAGAGGTTGGGTTCACCACGGGAAATCAATTCAGAATATAGCGAGCAAGGGGATTACAAATACCATAGGAAAGCAGGTGCAAGAAAGCTCATGGCAATGAAATTTTCAACCCAACACAGAAAAATAACATGTGTAAATTTTATTTCATTGCAAGTAACAACTTTAACCGTGTACCTTATCCAAATGTGAATTCTTCGAAGTTGTTGTCTCACGTGCGCTTCATCCAGCTCATGCTTTCCAATTGATGTGACCTCACTGGTACCTTCCAGCCACCGTTAGGGGTACTCTTCTTCCCCCTGATCCACCAGACTTGCAAAGGGTCATGCACACAATACCAAAGAACCGCTAGCACTCATCTCGCCTTGCAAGGTCGAGCTACCACTCGTTACTCGAGTTGGGTATCCCAACTCCCACAAGAGAATGTTCAGCCAAGGTAAAATTCAGCACCGTAACATTACACAACGTAACGTTACGCAAAAATATCAGATCCATACTCCTCCTCCTCTATCCTTTTTATAGAGTTTTCAAGTAATTAGTTTCCCAAATTCTCATTCAATTCCTTTTTAATTTAATTAATTAGTAAAAACCTCCTTTGTACACATGTCGCTTGATCCCCTAGTTGCACTAGAAAATCAATTTTATTAATTAATTAATTATTCCTATTTCCCTCACCCACCTAAAAGCATTCCTAAAAATTCTCCTTGATGTCCCAATATTCCCTTACAAATCTTAAATGAATTATGCCTTGCTTAATTCCTAGTTGAGTTCATAAATAGTAAGTTCCCAAGGAAATATTCCTTACTAAGTTAGACATTCAACTTTTTCTTTACCTTCTCCTTTCCTTTATGTTTCCCCTTTTTCCTTAAGTTTCCCTTTTTTCCTTTTTAACTAAAACTCAATTTAGCAAATGTAGATAAAACAACCATTTACCCTTTTTCCTCTTTAATTAAAATTAATTTAGCAAGTGTAGATAAAACAACCATTTACCCTTTTTTCTTTTTAACTAAAAATTAAATTAGCATATGTAGATAAAAAAAAACATTTCCCTTTTTAAAATTTTAATCCTCAATTATAATTTGATTTTAATAAATTAATTGGCATTTCTTACCACCCTTCTTGTTACATGTTTATTTATTATTATTATTATTTTACCACATGTTCTACTTAGACCTAGGTTTAATTTCATTAGGTTGGGCGACATTTTCATTAGGGAAAAATTGTTTTTAAATATTACTTATCACATCATTCATTTTAGGTCCAACTAGGTTTATTCACTTACTAGTTAAAATCGTGACGTGCCCTTCATGATGCATTAGGTGCTCCAAGGGTGCCACTCGCCTCCTTCTATTTTGTTTGCGCGACGTGCCCTTCAGGATGCACTACGTGCTCCAAGGGTGCCACTTGCCTATTGGCTGACTTCTGTAGACATCAAAAACCCCTGGAGTTAATACTCTGTTAGGTGATCTTGTGGGAGACTAAGGGCCTCTAAGGAATAAGGCCCCTACCTTATTGTGCGCTGCTTAGAATCATCGTGAGCGAATGTCGCAGTCTACCCTCACAACATCGTGGCACTTCTTGAACTATGTAATCGTTAACCTATAGTTTGAGCCACGACGAGAGTGATAGTAGGCTATGGCAGGGCTTTGCCCACACCTCTCTGTCAAAAGTCTCTAGTTGTCATGCATGACCCCTCTACTCCACATGTGAGTTTGGTCAGAAATCTATCATTAGCCTGCATCCATCAACAAATCATGTCAACAATAATAATCAATCATGATAACATCTAATCATATGTACATATGTCATATCAACAACAATCAAACCCCAATAGTCCACTCCGTGACTCGATCCGGAGTCCAAGAGGTTTCATCGATGCCTCTACATCCTCGAGGTCCAAATTCCTGCACACTTAGGAGAATGCAATCAATAAGAAATGTCTATGTCAATATAACAAAATAAGAAATCATCATATCCATAATGCCCCATAATCATAATCAAATGACCAATAGTATAATAATCCGGTTCACTTGCAAGAAAGTGTCCTCAAAGAATATGTTCATTTTGTGTGCATAAGAGAGGGATGTTACAAGGAAAAGCAGTGGTTAATTAAAATAAAACTTAATTAAAAGGTAATTAATCACTATGTGACTTTGGCCTTTAGGAGATGTTTAACATTCCATATTCAAATCCCCAAACGTCCTAGTGTCCAAATACTTATCTTTGTTAATCACTATTATTAAGGTAAATTAAACATGGTTAGTGCAAAAGATTGGAAAAAGTTTATTGTCATTAGGTAATAAATCCAACATATTTACCATTATTACCATGTCATTTGAACTAATTAATGATTGAATTTAGAATTGATTAGTGTGTTTTTATTTTTAATTAACAATTTTTTTGAACATTGTCTCATTTCTCCATTCGCGTCCATAATTTTAATCTCTACATTCATATTCATAAATCTTATTTCTTACAAGGGATAATATTGTAGACCGCAAATCATGGTATCGCACAAAGAAACAAGAAGACAAGATATGTTTGTAGAAGAGTTGAACCCAAATTCAGATATTTATTCAGACATTACCGCTCGCCTAACAAACAACATCAATTCATGGTTGTCTGTTAATGAAATCCTGGAAGAAGAGAAATACCTCCCTTTTGATGAATCAACCAAGGAAAAAGATGTGTGAACTATAAATAATCTTAAGGAGGTCGCCAGGTCAAATATTCGCAAAGTCGTAGCAAGGCCAATTTTTTTTCCCTATACAGATATGATACGTTGGGCTTTGGACCATGTGGATATATCGACCATAACCATCTACAGCCATTAGAAGACTATTGTTAGATCATTCTGACCCGAGGACATCCAGGTAATGTATAAATTATCTATTAATCCTGAATATGTTTACAATGCACCATTTATGAAGAAATTTGCGAAAGACGAATATATAGGTTATGATAGGACTTTCCATGATATAGTTGAAACCTGGTGGGGAAATGAAAAAAAAATTAAATAAGATAGTCATGCCATATATTCTACAATGTTTTGTGATGCACACATTATGTACATAGCTATGATTCATTGTAGACTATTTGGAAAGAAAAACCCTACACATTTCACAATATATTCAGTCCCTATAATTCATGAATTTGCAGAAGGTTTTACATTTCTCATAAATCTAAAGGAGAGCATTCTCCCTTTTATATGTTTGCATATATTATGGATTCAATATGTTTTAGAACCCCATTTCCTCTGATGAATTGGAATAAGACACCAATTGTCACTGAACCAATACATTTTTATCATTTCGAAATGTGGGAGGAAAATGAAAAGGAATTTTTTATGAGATTTGCCACAATGTTGTTATTCCAAATCATGAAGCCATATATGATCATTCTCCTCCCAGAATTTCTGAACAAATAATGGGGAATCTTGGTGCAATTGCAAACTAGCATATTGAAGAGAGTTTCTCTTATATCAGAGTTTTTGGTTGTTATTCATCTTCTCATTCTATGCCCATATTTCTATGAGATAGACTTATATGTATGGATGTAGCCTATCAGACCGTTTCTACATGTATTTCCAAAGAACTCAAGGCTACACAAAAAAGAGTTTGGCCAACCTATTCTATACAGGTTGGTATATTTTCATTGTTCGATTTTGGACATGCTAAGGTTGAAGTTTCATCCTGATATGATATTAGATTGTCTACCATTGAATTAAAAAGGAATGATCCACATAGAGTGGTAGAAAACGATTTGGCCCAATTCAATATGAAGAAATAATTCCATGAAGTTTCAACTTTTGATGAGTTTTTCAAAGGAGTCAGATCATATGATGAATTTATATCCAGGTTCCCGAGTCTTCCTAAAAAGGAGCAATGAGATTTTATTAATTTATAAAAGAAAAGAAGGAGTGGTTTACCCAAGATTTTGCAAGAAGAACAAAGTCTTACCCATAATGTTAATCCAACTTCACAAGTGACACCATCATAAAATACCAAGCAACATGACCTGCCTGAGGTCAAAATAAAATAAGTTGAAAAGGTGTCAGATATATTATCCAAGGACAACAGTTATAGGATCAAATCTACTAGATAAGACCTTTGAAGATATATTTTTAATGTTTGAAGCCTTTATGAAGCCTGTAAATACTTTTCCTTACATGACTTCAAACATTGAGACACTTGTAAAGGATGTCACACTTCAAGGGGAATTTAGTGCACTTGCAATTCTCATCCCATTTTTAACTCCTCTTGCAACAAGTTTTGGGATGCTTGGTTCATAGATACTAAATGTAGATGATTTGACACCCATTGAACCAGAAGATATGCCTTCATTAGATTTCTTCTTCAATAAGAAAATGAAATTTATCGTATGAATACAAGTTCAACTAAAATGAGGATTAATTACTAAAATGAAAAGAATAATATATGATAGATAGGTACAAAGTGAGTTTGGATTCACAAAACAGGTGGAAAATTCCCTGGGAGCATTTGAAACAACTAAATTATGGTTAGTAGATAAATTGAGAGAGCATCTTGACGAAAATAATATTTTAATTGAGCAGTTAAAAAATTGTTTGAGACAAACAAAGGTCATTTTCAGGGAGAAATTCAATTCTGACCTAACTTAGATTAGACAAGTTTTTGATGTTGGATCATGTTGTCATTGATGCCAATGGTTTGATTTATTGATGTCATTTATTGATGTCAAGTGATTGATTGATGTCAAAGGATTGATTGATTGGTGATTGATGTAATATAATATGTATTTTCCTTGATGAGAATGCATAGATGAAGATGGATCAATGAGTTGTCATTGATCTGATGAAGATGGATCAATTAGTTGTCATTGATACATGATGGATATGGATCATTGTGGTTTCATTGGTATATGATGCATTGTTGGAAAAATGTATAGATGACTCATTATTGTCTTATCATGATTGATAAGGTGCACAAATGGATGAACTCCAAAGTGGTCCCCTTATGGTGAAAGCCCTCANGAGAAGATGCTTTCCGGATTGAGTTATCCTAGAAGAATGGTTGGAGGACCCTTGTTCTCATTATTTTCTTATCATGATTGATAAGGTGCACAAATGGATGAACTCCAAAGTGGTCCCCTTATGGTGAAAGCCCTCACGGGAAGATGCTTTGCAGGGTAAGAGAACCCATGCTTAATTATGAAATAATGAGATGAAGGACATTGAATTTGTTAGGGAAACTATCCTAGGTGTATAGTGTTTGTCATGCCATTTTCAGTGGTATGTAGAATGTCACATAACTCCTCACGGTTAGAGAGTTATGGCCATGAGAAGTTGGAGACCCCAGGTTTGGGTAATGGACCCAAGTTTGTTTGATGGGTAACGGTATGAGTTATGATATATTTTTAGACAATACTATTCTATATGGATAGTACATGTCATTCCATTTTTGGTGGTATGTGGAACGTCACATAGCTCCTCATGGTTTGAGAGTTATGGCCTTACGAAGTTGGAGGACCCTCACATGTCATCTAGAAGCCCCAAAATGTCAAAGTAGTCAAAGTGGTTTAAGGGATTTTAAAAGGTAAATAATAAAGTGAAGTGATGAGTGTACTATAATTAAAATTGAATACAAAATTGTTGGTTGTGGAGCCTGGTTATGTTCCTGATTCAGAGGTCCTTGCTTTCAGCTGTGTTTATACCCCATGAAGATTTTACACCTAGGAAGTATGTACACTCTTCCACACGGGGGAGTACAGAGTGGGGGTACCCCCTCTGTGGGGTTCGAGGGGCCTATCACCTTGTTTGGGGGGTTCGGGGGTGAAGCCCTCGAAGGAAAAATTGCCTTGTAAATGTATATTGTAATTTCATTGTAAATTTGGACTGTTCATTATATGGTCGCATATCTAACGGTAGAAATTATGTTAGGGTTTTTTTCCCTAGAAGGAAACCCTCTGTTATGAGGGAAATGTATTGCGGTTATGCATTATGGTGAGTATTGTATTCTAAGAGAGGAGCCTATGAGAGAAAGAAGAAGAAATTACAACATGTTTTTCTGTAGGTTGTATCCCTTCATTTGTTGGATAATAATAAAGGAAGGACCTGACAATTTCTCTGGTGGACGTAGCCCACACTGGGTGAACCACGTAAATCTGTGTCTCTATTGTATTGTGTATATTATGTGTTTTGTTTCCGCATTTGTTTTATTTTATTGCTCCGTGGTCCTGTTTTTCTAACAATCGGTATCAGAGTGAAAGGTAACTTGCAGGAAAAGAGGGTTCCTAGTCCGAGTGGGAGCAATGTCGGAAGATGGAAAGTTTAGGGTCGAGAAATTTAACGAAAAAAACTACCAATTATGGAAGATGCAGATGGAAGATTATTTATATCAAAAGGATCTATTCCTAACATTGGGCTAAGTATCAAAGAAGCCGACAGCCATGAAGGATGAAGAATGGGAGATTCTTGACATAAAGGCTCTAGGAATGATACAGATGAGCTTGGAAGTGTCGGTGGCTTTCAATATTTCGAAAGAAAAGACAATGAAGGATCTGATGGATGCATTGGCTAAACTGTATGAAAAATCCTCGGCATCTAATAAGGTATTTATAATGAAGAGATTATTTAATATGAATATGTCAGAAGGTGGGTCTGTTGCAGATCATTTAAATGAATTTAATACAATTACTGATCAACTAAGTTTTGTAAAAGTGGACTTTGATGATGAGGTTAGGGCTCTTCTAATCTTGTGCTCATTTCCAGAAATATGGAATGGCTTGGTCATGGCTATAAGTAACTTTGTCTCTGGTTCAAATACTTTAAAATTTGATGATGTTGTTGGTATTATCCTTAGTGAGGAAATGCGACGGAAAAGCACAGGTGAGACATCAGGTAATGCGTTGAACATGGAGAACAGGGGAAGACAAAAGGATAGAGGAAAGGGCTYAGGGAACCACGAGAATTCTAGGAAGGGAAAATCCAAATCCAGACTTGGAAAGATAGAGTGTTGGAATTGTGGGAAGAAAGGACATCTGAAGAAAGATTGCAGAGCTCCAAAGAAACAAAGAGATGGACAACGAGAGAGAAATCAGGAAGAAAATGTAACAAGTGATGTGTTACAAGATGCTTTGATTCTTTCTGTAGATAATATTTTTCAGTCTTGGGTATCAGATTCAGGGGCTTCATTTCATGCCACACCCCATAGGAAACATTTGCTAGATTATGTTTAAGGTGATTTTGGATAGGTTCATTTGGGTGGTGATGCACCATGCAAAATTGTTGGAATGGGAAAGGTAAAAATAAAGCAACACAATGGAAACCAATGGTTGTTGAAAGAGGTAAGACATGTTCTAGATTTAAGGAAAAAACTAATTTCAATAGGGCAATTGGCAAGTAAAGGTTGTGTATCCATATTTACAGATAAGATGTCGAAGTTTATCAAAGGATCATTGGTGATAGAAAAAGGAGAGAAGGTAGGTACATTGTATTTATGCACTGGTAATACTAACCCTTCTATCTCTTTAGATTCTATAGGAGTGGATACAACACTGTGGCATCATAGGTTGGGACACATGAGTGAGAAGGGTATGTAGATACTTCACAAAAGAAATTTTTTGCCAGATCTTAAACAAATTGATTTGGACTTCTATGAGCATTGTGTTTATGGAAAACAAAAGAGAGTCAGATTTCTCAGAGTCGGAAAATAAAAGAAGAATGAAAGATTAGATCTTGTGCATACATATGTATGGGGACCATCTCAGGTATCATCTCTTGGTGGCTCTCATTATTATGTTACTTTTATTGATGATGCAACTAGAAAAACTTGGGTTTATTTCATTCGACAAAAATATGATGTTTTTGATACTTTTAAGAAATGGAAAGCTTTAGTTGAAAATGAGATAGGAATTTTTTTTAAGTGTCTCAGATCATGCAATGGAGGTGAATATTGCAGCAAGGAGTTTGATGATCACTGTTTATACCATGGGATTTGTAGAGAGAAGACAATTCCAAGAACACCATAAGAAAATGGTGTGTCAGAAAGGATGAACATGACAATCATGGAGCGTGTAAGGAGTATGAGATTGCATGTCGGTTTTCCCTCACAGTTCTTGGCAGATGTTGTAGATATTGTTGTTTACTTAATAAACAGAGGACCTTCAAGCTCTTTGGATGGTAGAATTCTAGAGGACGAATGGACAGGAAAAAAGGTAAACTATTCTTTTTTTGAAAACTTTTGGTTGTGAAGCATTTGTCCATATTGATAAAGAAAGTAGAACAAAGATTGAGTCTAAATCCAAGAAGTCTACCTTTATTGGATATGGAGATAATGATTTTGGTTATCGATTATGGGATTATGAAAATAACAAAATCATTAGGAGTAGAGACGTCATATTCAATGAGAAGGTCATGTACAAAGATCATTTGTAGGGAAAGAAACAGGAAGAAGAAAAACAAGAATACACAGTGCTTGATGAGATCACTGAAAAAGAAATTCCAAAGGAACTTGAAAATCAAAATGTACAACAACAGGAGAAGCAGGTACCTCAAACACCTACAAGTGTTGTTAGAAGATCTACCAAGTTAAGTATACCCCTTGAACGATACTCTCCTTCATTGTATTATTTATTGTTAATTGATTCTAGCGAACCAGAATGTTATGAAGAGGCAATGCAGATAGACACCAAAAAGAAGTGGGAGAAAGGCATGAAAGAGGAAATGGATTCCTTGGAAAATAACCAGACTTGGGACTTAGTTCAGTTGCCTGCAGGAAAAATAGCATTGCAAAATAAATGGGTTTACAAGTTGAAGGAAGAAGATGGAGGAGAAAAGCGGTACAAGGCTAGACTTGTTGTAAAAGGGTTTTCACAAAAGAAATGTATATATTTTGATGAAATATTTCATCCTGTTGTTAAAATGACTTCAATTAGGACTATTTTAAGTCTTGTGGTAGTATAAGATTTGCATCTTGAACAATTAGATGTAAAAAAAACTTTTCTCCGTGGGGATTTGGAAGAAGAGATTTATATGTAGCAACCACAGGGGTATGAGGTCAAAGGGAAGGAGAATTTGGTATGCAGGTTGAAGAAGAGATTGTATGGCCTAAAGAAATCTCCAAGGCAGTGGTATTTGAAGTTTGACAGGTTTATGACAGAACAGGGTTATAGTAGATGCCATTCCGATCACTGTGTTTATTTTAAAAGGCTAGAAAATGGAAGCTATATTATATTGCTATCGTATGTAGATGACATTCTTGTTATAGGGTCTAATATGCATGATATAAATATGCTCAAGAAGAAATTAGCCAATTCATTTGCGATGAAGGATTTGGGTGCTGGAAAGAAAATCGTTGGCATGAGAATAACAAGAGATAGAAAAAATCGCAAATTGACATTGTCTAAGGTTGAGTACACAGAGAAGGTGTTGGAGAGGTTTAGAATGCAAAATGAAAAACAAGTTAGTACACCTTTGGCCAGCCATTTCGAATTAACTAAGGAAATGTGTATCAAGACACAGGAGGAGATAGAATACATGTCCAGGGTCCCTTATTCATTAGCAGTTGGCAGCTTGATGTATGCAATGGTTTGCACAAGACCAGATATTGCACATGCAGTGGGAGTTATGAGCAGGTATATGAACAATATAGGTAAAGAACATTGGGAGGTAGTAAAGTGGATTCTTAGGTATTTGAGAGGTACTTCTACTCATGCATTATGTTTTGGAGGTTCAGACACTTTTCTATAGGGATATGTTGATTCAGATATGGTAGGTGATAAAGATAGCAAGAGGAGCACCACAGGGTATGTTTTTACTATAGGTGGAACAACAGTGAGTTGGATTTCGAAACTGCAAAATGTTGTTTCACTTTCAACAACAGAGGTAGAGTATGTTGCTTCTACAGAGGCTAGTAAAGAGATGATTTGGTTACAAAGGTTTATGGAGGAATCGGGAAAGAAGCAGGAGAATAGCAGGTTGTACTGTGACAGTGAGAGTGCAATTAATCTTGCAAATAACTCAACCTTCCATTCAAATACTAAGCATAGATATTTGAGGTACCACTTCATACGATCCACCTTGGAAGATGGACATTTGAAGTTGGAAAAGATACACACTAGCCAAAATCCTGCAAACATGTTAACAAAGGGAGTAACCAGAGAAAAATTGAGTTCCTGCTCAGTTTTAGTTGGTCTTCAAGAATTAAGATGAAGATGAGAAATTTTCCAGGTCCAAGAAGGTTCAGAGTCCAACATATACAATAGCGGTGGAGTTGTTGATATCAGTCTCCAAGTGGGAGATTGTTGGTTGTGGAGCCTGATTATGTTCCTGATTCAGAGTTCCTTGCTTTTAGTCATGTTTACACCCCATGAAGAATTTACACCCCAGAAGTATGTACACTCTTCCACGCGGGGGAGTGTAGAGGGGGGGTACCCCCTCTATGGGGTTCGGGGGGCCTATCCCCCCGGCTGGGGGGTTCGGGGGAAATGTCCCCCGATGGGGGTTCAAGGGCGAAGCCCTCGAAGAAAAAAATGCCTTGTAAATGTATATTGTAATTTCATTGTAAATCTGGACCGTTCATTATAAGGTCACAGATCTAACGATAGAAATTATGTTAGGGTTTTTTTCCCTAGAAGGCAACCCTCTGTTATGAGGGAAATGTATTGTGGCTATGGATTATGGCGAGTATTGTATTCTGAGAGAGGATACTGTGAGAGAAAGAAGAGGAATTTACTGCGGGTTTTACTGTAGGTTGTATCCCTTCATTTTCTTGATAATAATAAAGGAAGGACCTGACAATTTCTCTGGTGGGCATAGCCCACACTAGGTGAACCACGTAAATCTGTGTCTTTATTGTATTGTGTATCTTCTGTGTTTTGTTTCCACATTTGTTTTATTTTATTTCTCTGCGATCCTATTTTTCTAACAAAACTAAATTATTTCAATAATAAATTTAATGAAGAAATTAGAAGTGGGTTAACCCTAAAATAAGGAAAGTGGGGCCAACTGACCTAGAAGATGTTTTTAAGGAAGCTACTTGGAGAGTATAAATAACAGGCAAGGCTCTCTACTTTTAAACACACTTGAGCATATTGAATATCTATATGTGTCTGAGGTAACCAAGGATATCTAAGCCGAAATTTTGAGGAAAGGTGAAGAAAAGAAGGCCGAAATGCAAGGAAGGACAAATTCTTTTGATGGTTCTTTCTAGGGTATGCTATTTACAGGTCATCTCACCATTTTCGCTATAACTTTTTTTCTATAATGATTCAGACCGTGAAATTTTTATTCCATTGATACAACATACCTAAGTATCTATGGTAAGAAATTCAGCTTGTGGGTCGTTGTATTTTTGGATTTACACTCCGTGGAAAATAGGGTTTGTGGCTAGTCTTGAAACTAGTCAAAAACAAGTGTTTCGGGTAAAAATGTCATAAATTCTTCATAAAAGATCCACATTCAGTGAGACAAAATGTGTTGGTTAGGGTACATGATTTAGTATGTTGTGTAACATTTTCAGATCAATTCAATGAATAATTTTTTTGGGACATGCTCTACAAGGTCTCTCTCTAGAATACACAAGAATTCATCAAGGTATGCCATTTTTGCTATAACGCCTTTTCTGAGAGGTTACAAGTAGTGCCACCTGGAGGAATTGTACAAAACACACTGGATAACATTGTGTATCAGTTTCAAATATTTATTCATTACAAGTACAAAGTTATGATTATTTCAAGTTGAGGTTGTTGACTAATCCAAAACTAGTCATGGTTGAGACATGTAGTTGATGAGTTGGCACATACATGAGGTGTATAGTTGATGATGTTGGTACATATTGATGATTCATTGTTGATTATTATTTGACACATGATTGGTATATACTTGGTACATGGTTGGATGCACTTGTTTATGGTACAGGTTGATTACAGGTTGTTTGGCACAGGTTGGTGCATGGTTGATGCACTTGTTTATGTTGACAGATTGATATATATTGAGGATTGTTTCCTCATCTCAGATGGTACTAATAATGTAAGATGAGTCTTGCATATAGATATGGTTTTCTTGTAGATTTGTACTCTATTCAATTGTTGTTGAAAAATCTCTGGATTGAAGTCCATAATAAAAAGAAAATTTGTACATACGTCTTGTGTTCTTTGTGTTCCTCATGGAGATGATTTGTTGATGATATGTTGCTGATATATGTTGCTGATATGTATTCACATCTAACTGATTATAAATGACGTCAATGAGTAATGAGAAAATGTTGAATGTTAACTAAGGAGTTTTTGTGTAAGAGGGAAGTTTTGGGAAAAAGTTCCCCACACTCATTCACCCCCCCCTCTAAGTGTGGTAGGTGTGTCCAACATTTGATCAGTAGATCAAAAATATAGAGGATAAAATGAAGTTAAGTCTTCAATATCAACACTTGATTAAGAACACTATTTCTCAGAGAGATGGATTCACAAGTAAATTGCAAGACCAAATATCTACAATTGAAAGTACAGTTATTTACATTTTTTCTTTTAAGAAACAGGCATTGGAGATCAATGAGGGATTGTAGATAGTTCAATAGACTTTCTATGAAAGTTTGGATATTATCCAAAAGCATTATCATGTCATCAATAATTCATTGCAAATTATTGTTGACAAAAAGAAAGTATCTATCACTGCTATATCCAAATTTCAGGAACTCATAGTATGGAAGAAGAATATCAATATACCATGGTTTGTTGCTTTTTCAGAAATTGAATAGTTGACAGGAGAAATGACATTAAAATCTTGGGAAAACAATCGTGAAGACAACAAATATTAGCTAAAGAAGAAAAAATGTCTTGTCTAAATTCTCTTTCAGCTGTGGATGTAGAGATGGAAGAAATTTATCTCAACGATGCTCACTCTTCTATTGGGATAGTTGAGGTTGAAAAAAGAAAGGAAAATTTAAAGAAAAACAAGGAAACAATGCAAAATACTATATTGCAAGTCAATCAAGTTAATTTTCAAGTCTTAAATGATCTTCTTGTCAAAAAAAAATTACAATATCATAATACTCAACAAGATGATTTAAAAATTCAAAGGAGTTTACCATTGGTGAATAAAAAAGATTTTACCTTTGAATTGAATGTTGATATAGAACCCCCCAAATTTGTAGTTGCATTGTTAGATTTTCACACACAATACAAGGATCAACAAAATATAGTTGCATCTATGAGCAAATGAAGGAAATATAAGCCTCAATACAACCAGCAAGCGATGAAGTTTCCAAAAGAAAGATAGATGTTCAAAGCTTTGTAATATTTAGTTCGCCTAGATTTTATTCTATTTTGAGATCTAAAAGTGTGGAAGTCTAACCAATTTTGGTTAATATGATTTTGTATAAGTAAACATATTATTGATATAATGAGGTATTTTCTCTCTTCATGAAAAGAGAGTCTTCTTATTACAAATTTCTATAGGAAAAACATAGATTCTACTTCTTATTTATTTGAGTTATGTGTTTTCTATGTGTTGTTGCTTCATCATAATTTGTGTTATTCACTCCATGGTGTTTAAGTATTGAAAGAATACAATTTAGTAATACATCTATTGTGGTCCATATAATCGGATATCTATTCAACTACAACTTTTCCTTTGTTTTACGTAAGTAAAACAAGACATGTATCCGTGTGGATCTTCTCATCTTAATTCATATTTAATACATACCTTTCATGTTTCTTCTATTGAAAATAAGGTAATATTTATTAGTATTGGATACCTTACTTTTCTTGTCAATTTTGTTTTCTATAATTCTACCTTCCATCTCTTGATTATCAATAAAACTAAAAGGAAGAGATATTTCCTCTGCATTTTCTAAATCATTAGGTTATTGAAGTTTCATTTCAATATGAAGGTAGAAAAACATTATGAAAGAAAATATTATAAATTTTGGATGCCTTACATTATTCTATCATCCTAGAGTAAATCTCAGGAACAACATCGTTTTTGGTGTTGTTTCCAAGGAAGGAGAAACAAAGTTGTTTTTCCCTAGGAATTCGACAAAGATTATCTTTGGTTCTTAAGGGTGAACATGAATCAAACACACGATTAAGGCTCATTTTTATTTTCACTTGGAGACTCCATTTTGGTAAATCTATAATTTAGACGAAAGGATACCAGAGAAAACCCAAACAATAAGCAGATTACGCCAATTTTAGGTCCCGAGAAATTGCTTAAAACTAAAGGATATCTAAGGCAGACATCTGCGTTGGCAGGTAAGGTCTATCAACCAAACGTTTCTCAAGTTAATGTTAATATTTCAGCAGAAGAGATAAGTTTATTTTATTCTAAATAAATACATCATATTAAATCTCCTTCCACATAAGCCTCAACTAGTAATCGAGAAGTTCAGTTATTAAATCCAAAGGTTGAAATCCCTGAAGTAAAATTATATGACTTAAGGGTTGAAAATTTTCAGAATACACCTTTTTCTTCTGTAGACATTTACACCAGTGATATTAAGGAATTATCATTAGTGCTCAATGTTGTTTTCATCTGAGCTATCCTTAGTCTTCTTGAAATAAGGGGTTTTATCCCTAAAAATCCAGAAGAATACCTTTTATACTCAGGTTCCTCTCTTATCACTTCACCCATCTACTCATCAAGTCAGTATGAAAGACCAAGTACTAGTTCTCATTTCCCTTATTAGTTTGATTATTCATCCATATCATGAGACCCACCACGTTTTGACTACCTAGTAGGTCTTCGTTATTATCTTCTTCAAGCAATCAAGGACTTGGTGCAACAATATTTCAAAATCTTTGATAATATTAATTACATTCCTCACATTTCATCTCCAAAACTTACAATGGCTAGTGTAGGAGGTGTAGGTGGAGGTGATGGACAAGTAAATCCACTATTGCCTCCCCCTAGTATATTTTCCAAATTAGATGTTAGATACACTATGTTATCCCTTCCCACAAATATGCATGATTTACCTAATAACTATATGAAAATATTACCTAAATTTATGGGGAAAGGGGATTTAACAACCAAGAAACTCATAACATTTTTCGATCAATTTGTTGATATACTTGGAATTGAGCATGAAGACATTTACATGAGACTATTTATACAGACTTTTTAGGTTCAATTCAAAACTTGGTTTATGGGACTTCCTGTAGATTCCATAGCAATATATGATGATTTAGAAGCTACATTTTTGAGACAGTGGGGTGATAAAAAATATCAACTATATTATTTGACTGAAATTCGTTCTTTAAGGAAGAATTCCTCTAAAACAGTTTCTAAATTTATCCAGATTTAATAAATTGTATAGAAAGATACCAGTTGAAGTTAAGCCATCCCAGTTGGCTGCTAAAGTTACTTTTGCAAGGGAATTTGACTATGACTTTGTGTTACTTTTAAGGGAAATAAGATATACAACATTAGACAGGATGCAAGATGATGCTATTGAAATTGATTCTAATATGATGGCATCAGGGAAGATAAAAACAATGGTCTAAGTTGGAATTAGGGAACCTTGAATATTTAAAGAATAAGGAGGACCTTCCGGTTTTTGGAGAAATACACGAGATGAAAAAATAGAGGACATGGATAAAATCATTAAATATTTATCAAAAAAAATATCCAGGATGGAAATGGAGAAAGCCAAACCTGAACCCTATGTTAGAAATCAAAATCAATTCAGGAGAAACATCAATACAAATCCCCAGATTCAACAGAGACAAATTAAGAATGATGATCAAAAAATTCAAGATCCTTTTAAACAGATAATTTAATATAGGAATATGAATTTCAATAGTATGAAGACTTAGATGAGGAAATGAACAATCTAAGCAATGATAATAGTGAACCTCATTTATCTCAACCAAACTATGAATAATATTTAAGTTATGGACCATTACTTGATGATCAAAATATCAATAACTTTGATGAGCCTACTTCACAATACAAATATCTCACCAATTCAATATTGGCCGAGCTACATAATAAATATGATTTAAGCCCAAGAGATAACACTACTACTTCAAAACCACCAAAAAGGGTTTTGATGAAGAATAAAGGAAATGAAGCTTTTGTCTCAAAACCATCAACTGAAACATTAGTAATTCAAGCTAAGCAAGTTGAAACAAAGGAATGACAAACTAAGACATTGGAGAAGAAAGAAGCAGAAGTGCAGACTAAAGAGCTAGAAAAATCAGTTAGCACTTTCAATCTGGAGAATGAATTGAAGAAGATTAATATTCTAGTCCCTTTGATAGAACTTGCTAAGAATCCATTTTATAAGAAACAAAATTCAAAAGTAATAAATTTTCCAGATGCAAAAAGTCAAGTTGATGTTATCAATCCACAAGATGAGCGTCCAACAATCATATTTGGACCTCATATTGAAAATGACAAAGATTGTGTGTCTTCATTTTATATTACTCTTATTGTGCATGATCATTTATTACATAATTGTATGCTAGATTTAGGTGCTTTACACATTCTGATGCCGAAGGTAATAAAGGATAAATTGGGCTTTCAAATTACCAGACCTTATCAAGAATTATATTCTTTTGATTCTAGAAAAGTTAAGTGTTCGGGTATGATAAAGGATTTAGTTGTAAATTTAGCCCAAATCCTAGTCAAAAGTATTCTTATGGATGTGGTAGTAGCTCATGTACCTGCAAATTATGGCATGATTTTATCAATATCTTGGGGTGCTAAACTAGGAGGATTAGTACAATTAGATATGACATATCCCATGATTCCTATTTTTGGTGGACAATTTACAAGATTGTACAGAGAGACTAGATTGTCTTGCACAATGAGTGATCCAAAAAACCTTAATAATTATCCAATATATGTCACTGATTAGGACTTAGAAAATTGTATATTATTTATTGATGATGATTTTGAAACTTGTACAAAGAATGAAAATGAAAAAAATAAAACTGTAGAAGAAAATGTAAATATTAGAGAATGAATGTGGAAAATGTGTTTCAATGGTGCCTCTTCTTGGGAAGGAGCAGGAGATAGAGTATTATTTGTGGCACCAAATGATGAGTATTACATTCCATTTTATTATAGATCAGTTGTATTGATTACACAAAAAGTGTATGTGAATATGAACCTTTGATTTTAGGACTAGAAGCTGCTAGAAAACTCAAAATTAAACACTTGATACTATATGGGGATGAAAAGATTATTGTTAAACACATCAGATAGTAATACCAAGATAAACATCCTAGAATGATATCCTGCCGAAATTGTGAATAGGATTTGATTGGAAATTTTTTCCTATCTTTTAACATTCATGTTATTCCTAGACTGAATAATCAACAAGCAAATTCATTGGCTAAAGATGCAAGTAATTTCATTCCACCCAATGTTTTGAAATTGAATTATCACATTGAAATGAGACATAAACCTTCAATACCTGATAATGTTCACTATTGGCTTTGTTAAAAAGCAATCGGATTCCAAAAGGGCTCATTCCTTTAGAAAGATTGTTTGATCAAAATGATATTCCTTTAAAATCTACTTTGCAGCATCAACTAGAAGAAGTCGAATATTTTAATATTGATTCTAATGAGAATCCAAATCTTTTAAAGTTGTCTAAATATCTTCCGATTCAACATAAGAAACAATATGCAGAATTTATTAAGGAAAATAAAGATGTTTTTTCTTGGTCCTATGAAGATCTAAAAAGTTATAATACTTTTATGATAGAGCATAGGATTCCTTTAAAACTAGGTGTCAACCCTTTTAAACAAAATCTTAGACTGATAAATCCTATTCTCTTTCCTATAATAGAAAGGGTGGTTAAGAAAATTCTTGATGCAAAAATTATTGTGCCTCTTAGATACTCTCAATGGGTAGCTAATATGGTTCCTGTCATAAATAAAAATGGGAAGATAAGACTATGTGTTGATTTTAGAAATCTAAATCGATCTTCTTTAAAAGATAATTACCCTCTTCCGAAAATGGATCATATTCTTGAAAGGGTAGTTGGGGAAAATAGAATTTCTATGATTGATGGATTTTTAGGGTATAATCAAATAGTTGTCCATCAGGATGATAAAGAAAAAAATGTATTTACTACTCCATGGGGAACTTTTGTGTATGAAAAAATGCCATTTGGTTTGAAAAATGCAGGTGAAAATTTTCAAAGAGCCATGGATATAGATTTTGTTGATAAGAGAGATAAATTTGTTGTCATTTATTTCGATGATTTGACAAGTTTTTCTAATTCTAATGTAGAACATTTGAAACATCTCAGACAAACATTTGATAAATGCAGAAAAATTGGTTTGTCTCTAAATCCCAAGAAATATCATTTTGTTATGCAAGAAGGGAAGTTGTTAGGTCATATTGTATAAAAATATGGAATTAAAATTGATTCGAGAAGAGTTTAAGCCATTGATAAGATCAATATACCAAGAAAAAAAATTAGTAATTTTTAGGAAGAATCAATTTCTTGAGAAGATTTATTCCAAATTTTGCTGAAAATATTAAATTGATCACATATATGTTGAAGAAGGGCAACGAGGTGAAATGGACAGTGGAAGATAAATAATACTTTCAACGAGTCAAAAAATCCATAGGAGAAGAACCAGTGTTGGTAAGTCTCGATTATTCAAAGGAGTTTTTAATCTTTTCCTTTGCATTCAAGCACACAAGTGCAACAGTTATTTACAGAAAAATAATGATGGATATGAACAACCTATTTCCTTTTTAGTAAAATCCTCAGAGATGCAGAGTTGAAATTGTTGGATTACTGAGAGGGGGGGGGGTGTGAATCAGTAATAACATAATTATAATCCTTTTTGTTCAAATGTTATATCAATGTATAATTATTATCCAATAATGAGCAATAAGAAATAAACAGTCACACACATACACAGTACACCAGTGTTTTACGTGGAAACCCAAATCGGGAGAAAACCACATAATGATTTTTCTTATATGTCTTGAAGAATTACATTCATTAGAAGCACCAACTTCCTTTGTTTTACAGCTGCAACTGGAAGGAGGCTCCAACCCCCTGGTTTCTCAGGCTACAACCTGAGGTAAGCTCCAACTCCCCAATTCTCTGGCTACAACTAGAAGGAGGCTACAACCCCCTATGTTCTCCGGCTACAACCAGAAGGTGGCTACAACCACCTATCCTTGCCCCGTCCAACCGCCCTGAAGTTAAAGTAGAATAATGGAACCATTGTTAACCTGTCACTATGAGATATACTATTGTAGAATTGTATCAAATTGTACCACTGCCTTGTATCCAATCTGTACAACTTCTTTGTAATCAAACCATACCTGAATTGAACACGTATCTACAAAAATACAACAGATATGCAACCTATAGTGATGCATCCCACGTATCTATGTGCCCTATCTATTATGCATCCCACGTATGCCTTCTGAAACTAGGGTTTCCTTTAACTTGAAAACTTTTGACCGTCTGTAAATTCTTTCACATAGATCTGTAACCTATCACTGTATCCAGACTGTAAATGTACCCTGTGCATGCATCTCTCTCTAGTCATGTGCCATATAGGTATGTGTAATCATGAACAAGTATAATATCCCTCACATGATCTTAGTCATCAACCCCTTTCTGATATTCAATTTCTCAATACATTAATAAATACAAGATCTCAACCATGTACCATAAAAACTCTTAGCCATATGCCAAGAAATAAAAGATGTGCCTCAACAAGAAGTATCAATGATAAATATACCAACACTTTATTTCTGTAGATCTGACTTATACAGAAGATCCCATGTAGCCACTAGTCTCTCTAGGGAGAATCCTCAAATCTCCATTGTCATTCCTCATGCATACATCAAAATCCAACTATTCATAGAAATAATACATACCTTTTGAATGAATGTACGGATATGATGTATCTGAGCACTCTAGACCTTCCTGGGAGCTTGATCTCATAATATAGAACCTCTACACCTTCATATTCTCAAGTTTTATGGATTTATAAACATATACTCACCCTATGCATAGTCAACCCATGTATATACTCACCCTATACACAGCCAACCCACGTCTACCTTCAATGTATACGCACCCTATACATAAGCAACCCGCATATGCATCTGAAAATGGGGTTTTTTGTAAATCCAAGAATTTTTCCATCAACCCTTCGTGCTACCTCAGATGTTCGCTAATTCATATGTATCCGCAAGTATTTACAAGAAGCTTTACATAAGAAAATAGATATACACAATGTACAAGTGTATGTTTAATGAGTGAGATTTGCCTCTTATTTATATCTTCATGTAGCCTTACACTTTCCTTATTTTAGGGCTTCTTTATTTAAAAAAAATTCTTTTGCAAAGCACTTTGACCCTTGGAGGCTTCTATAAGACTTATGAGGGGTTCTCCAACTTCGTATGGTCATAACTCTCTAACCGTGGGGAGTATGTGACGTTCCACATACCAATGGAAACGAAATGAAAAGCACTATCTATCTAGGATAGTTTCCCTGACAAATTCACTGTCCTTCAACTCATTATTCTAGAATTAAGCATGGGTTCTCTTACTCTCCAAAGCGTCTTCCCATGAGGGATTTCACCATAAGGGGACCACTTTTGAGTTCATCCATATTTATTTCTTATCAACCATGACGAGACAATAATGAGTCATCTTTACATCAAACAATCTTGGGTCCATTACCCAAACCTTTGTGTTGCAAGGCTTTCTTCAAGGGTTGACATCAATGACAGCCATCCTTAATCAACAATCTCCCCCTTTGGTATTGATGGAAACACTCTGATGGAATACTGAAATCATATCACTCATGCTCCCCCTAGAACAATGCCTCTATCCTCTACATCTAATAAATCTGCTCCGCCTGGAACCATATCTCTGTCCTTTGCATCTGATAAAAACTCTCCCCCTTTGTCATCAATGGAAAAGGTATCTTTCCATATGGAGCTGCTCCCCTTGACTGAACTATCCTATTAAGGTGCTTCCTCATGTACATATAAGACATATAAGATAAGCATTAAAAAAACATTAAAAAAAAATTCATTTTGTAGTAGAAATAACTCCAAGTATTTGGCGAAGATATTCAAAGGTTTCCCATGGAAGTGGTTTTGTAAAGATATCTGCCACTTGTTATTTTGTGCCCACATAATCAACTTTGATATTTTGTTTTGCAAACTGCTCCTATAGAAAATTATACTTGATTGGAATGTGCTTCGTCTTGGAGTGAATCACCAGGTTTTTCAAGATACTGATGGCGCTTGTATTATCACAATAGATATGAATGGGCTCATCATAATCAACCTTTATATATGTTAGATTTTGTTTCATCCAAAGAACCTATGTACAACATGATGCTACTGGAATATACTCTACCTCGATTGTAGATAAATATGTTGATGATTGCTTCTTGCTTAGCCACGATACTAAAAACTCGCCCAAGTAGAACACTGCTCCACTGGTGCATCTGTGTAGGAAATAAGTGATAGATCCTTTCCTTTTGGATACAATAATCCAAACTCTTTTGTTCCTTTGAGATATCTGAAAATCCTCTTTACTGCTAATACATGTGATTCCTTTGGTGCTTCTTGAAATCGTGCCACTTGTACAATTGTCTGCATTACATTTGGTCTAGATGTTGTCACATATATTAGGATGCCAATCATTGACATGTATTTCCCCTGATCTGTAGACTTCGAATCATCATATTTTCTCAACTTACAATTGGTTTGCATGGGAATGATAACTGGTTTGAAATCTTCCATTCCAAACCTCTTTATCATTTCTCTGATATACTTGGTTTGAGAAATCAAAATTCCTTGGTTTCTTTAATGTATTTGAAGTCCCAGAAAGAAGGGTAGTTCTCCAAGTAACGACATTTCAAATTCATTCTCCATATCTTTTTCAAAATTCTGCCTTAACCTGTCATCATCACTACCAAAAATAATATCATCAACATAAACTCCAATTAATAAAATATTACCTTGACTTACCTTAATGTAGAAGTTGTTGTCTGCACTTCATTTTCTGAACCCTTCCAACTACAGATACTTATCCAGTCCGGAGCACCATGCTTTAGGAGCTTGTTTTAGACCATACAAGGCCTTCTTTAAATTACACACATAGTCTATATTATTTGACAACTGAAATCCTTCTGGTTGTTCAATGTAGAATTATTCTTCAAGTCCCCCATTCAAAAAAAATGATTTTACATCCATCTGATATACTTTAACATTTTTGGAGCATGCATAAGCTAAAAGAAAACATATTGCTTCCATTCTGGCAACTGGGGCAAATGTCTCTTCAAAGTCGATTCCTCCAATCTGTGCATATCCTTTACATACCAATATAGCTTTGTTCCTTGTCATATGTCCATCTTCATTTAATTTGTTCCTAAAAACCCATTTTGTGTCGATCACATTCTTATTCTTTGGTCTTGGAACCAATTCCCAAGTGCCATTTTTCTTTATTTGATCCAATTCTTTATCCATGGCCTTATTCCAAAATTCATCTTTGTTGGCTTCTTCAAAACAGTTTGGTTCAATTGTAGATAAGAGTGTGAGGTGTGTTTGTTCTGGTGAACATATTTTTCTTCTAGTCTCAACTCTTGCATCTTTGTTCCTGATAATTTGATCTAAAGGATGATTCTTTTGTACTCATTTATTGGGTGTCTTTGGAGACACTTGTTGAACTTTCTCTTCTACTTCTGTCAGATTATCTTCATCTTCCTCTTATACTTCTTTTTCATCTTCTTCTGTGAAAAGTTGTTCCATTGATTTGTTTTCTTCTTCCTTTGATTATGGTCTGCCTGTTTCATCAATTGTTACATTGATGCTTTCCAAAACTTTGTTTGATATTAGATTGTAACACTTGTATGCTTTCCTTGTAATTGAGTAACCAACAAGTATTCCTTTGTCCACATGAGAGTCAAACTTTCCCATTCTTCCACCTTCTCTTTTGATGTAGCATTTTCTTCCAAAAACTCTGAAGTGCTTCACATTTCATAATCTTCCTTTCCATAGCTCGTAGGGAGTTTTATCAGTGTTGTTTCTGAGAATTACTCTGTTTTGAATGTGAAATGTTGTATGCACTTCCTATGTCCAAAATATATCTTTCAATTTGGAATCCATTATCATTGTTTGAGCCATTTCCTATACTGTCCTATTCTTTCTTTCAACAACTCCATTCTGTTGAGGTGTCCTAGCAACAGAGAATTGCCTTTTTATTCCATGACTGCTGCAGTAGTCCATAAATTCATTTGAAGTGAAATCTCCTCCATTATCAAATTTCAAGCATTTGATTCTTGAATCCATCTCATTTTCAACCATTTCCTTGTAGATCTTGAAATTTTCAAAAGCTTCTGACTTGTTCTTGACAAAGAAAACATTAGTCATTCTTGTATAATCATCAATTAATAACATAAAGTATCTCTCACCTTTTAATCCCTTTATTGTAGTTGGTCCAACTGGATCAGTATGCACAATTTGTTCACTATCTCGGTTTGTCCATCAGATTGAGGATGATAGGACGAGCTATGAGCCAATTGAGTACCCAAACAAGAAAATAATTCTTTCAAAAAATGTCCATTAAAGATGGGATCTTTGTCACTTACAATAGTCTTTGGGTTGCCATGTAGCTTTTGAACTGTCTCCATGAATGCGGTGGCAACTGTACTAGCTTTGAAGGGATGAGAGAGTCCACAAAAGTGTGCATACTTGGTTAGTCTATCAACAGTCACCATGATGACACTCTTTCCTTCAGACTTCGGTAACCCTGTGATGGAATCCATGGAAACCTCCTCCCAACACTAACTTGGGATGGCTAATGGTTGTAAAATACTTGGGGTCTTAATTGTTTCCACCTTATTTTTTTGGCAAACCAAACATTCTGCCACAAACCTTTGAACGTCAGTTTTAAGGCCATCCCAAAAAAAATCCTTCTTGACCCTATGGTAGGTTTTCAAAAATACAGAGTGCCCTCCTACTAGAAAGGTGTGCAATTCCAATAGTACCTTTTGTTTGAGTTGGGAGTTCTTACATAAATATAAGTGATCTGTGTACCATAGTGAATCACTTTTCCATGTAAATGTATATGATGCACTGGAATCCTATTGAAACCTTTGAATGAGAGTCCACATGTTTTCGTCATTCTTCCATTCATCCCTTGCTTCTATTATCCAATCGGGTTGGATGATCGAGATAGCATAGAGAAAGGCCTCAACATCTTCATCCTTTCTTGAGAGTGCATCTTCCACAACATTTTGCTTCCCCTTTTTATAAACGATTTCAAAATCATAACCTAATATCTTGGTTACCCATTTTTGTTGTTCTTCTGAAGATAGTCTTTGTTCCAAGAAGTATTTAAGACTATCATGATCTGTTTTGGCCTTGAAGTACCTACCTATTAGGTAAGGACGCCATTTCTTCAATTCATGTAGTATTTCCATCATTTCCTTCTCATAAATGGGTTTGTGTAAGTCCTTTCCCTTGAGTGGTCGACTTTCAAAATCAAGGGGCATTCCTTCTTGCATTAGGACATCACCAATTCCATTTCC
>ML799364.1:25829-51144 GCA_009831015.1 Picea engelmannii | reverse complement strand
CATTATGTAGATCAAAGAATTGCTCCATTTGAAGTATCCATGTGATTGGGTCCTTGCCATCAAACTTCCTCATATCGATCTTAGGAATGTGGTTGGTCTTCAACCCAAAGTTGGAGTTTCTCCATTCTGGATTCACCTTCCTTGTGTCCTCATCATGACTTTCATGGGATACATTTTCACTTTCAGGTGTCCTCTTTATTAGGAAGTTTTTTTATCCTTCCATGATTTCCCCTTTTAAACCATCCATCTTAGTATTTATTGCCTCAAACTTAGCTTCCGTTGAATCCAACATCTCTTGTAGTTCATATTTTGTTACTAACTTATTTTGTAAATCATTTATGTCCCTACACATTTCTTCACCTTCATCAAGAGTCCATGTAGGATTTTCTAGAGGCTTATTTGGTGTAGAAGTTCCCTTTTTGGGTGGCATGTTGGCCAGGTATCACTTTTGAACATTGATTTTGAGGTGGTTATGCTATGCAATATTTCTTCTGTTGTGTATATAAAGTTTAGGCCGTTCTGGGTATGAAACTTTCTTTTTTGTAGTTCTCTAATATTTCTTCTCTGCAATGCCACAGTTCTGATCAAAATTGGATGTGACAAATGGAATCTACAGTAACTTATCCACAACTTGTTGATTTTAGGCCTTTCCAGGAGATATAACGTGTATAGCGTTCCCTGCACAAAATAATTAATATAAAATTCTGAAACTAGTACCAAAAATACTACAGACTGTCAATTATCCAATGCAATCAGTCTCACTCAATTTGGATACTCTAGGAAGAAGTTATGATTGTTTTACCTGGAACATCTTCTTGATACTAGTCAATAGGACTAGTCAGATACCCTATCTTCCATAGGGTGTATCTAAAAATGTACGATGACCCAGAAGATAAAATTTTTACCACATATGCCTTACTAATTTCTATAAATATCCTTTGGATTTCAGGATCTGAAACGTTATAGAATTTTTTTTATAGCGAAAAGTCCGCAATGACTCAGTTCAAGATGATTCCAGAACCTTAACTTGCACAGGCTGTATCTCCGAAAGTATAAGGCCTTAGGAGCTAAAATTGTAACCCAACGTACCTTGGACTGTCTACTAAATATCCTCCAATTCGTTCCTTCTGAAATGTTGTAGAAAAAAGTTATAGTGAAAATTCGAAGGTGTATCAGATGTAGCAGTGAAACCTGAAGACCTTGAGCTCTGATACCACATGTTAAGAACCAAATATCAATATAGGATAGAAAAACCTCAGAATAAGTACTCAACACCTTGAAAAAGATATAATTTTAGATAATAAGCCTCTTCGAGGGGGAAACCTCCTTTTACCCCACATAAATGTTCAAGTACAAGATGATTCAAAATGAAAATGTCTCCTTGTTATATATAGGAGACTAGGAGGTATAATTACAACTAATGGAATAAAGTCGACATAAATAAAATAACATTACTAATGTAATATGCCCCAGTTAAGGCGTAATGAGCCAGTATTAGGGCTTAACAAAAAAGTGAATAACAATGGTTGTTGGTCTTCCCTTTACTCACATCTCTCTCCATTTCTTTCATGAATTTCATTCTCAATGGATCTTTTTGGCAAAGGGAGGAAGAGACAAAGAGAGGCATGAAATAAATGTAACGATAGATTGTCAAAATGAAGGACTAAGTCCCCATCTGAGGTTGGTTCTCCTATTTGGTTTTCAAAGTAAAATATGTGTCTTATTATCTGTTTAAATTTCTATATGAATTAGTGTTTGATGATGTTTTTTTTCTTATTTTAGATTGAATTAATTCCTGGTTATTTTATGATGTGATGTAACATCCCTTGCTTGTGCACACTGCACAAACTTATTCTTTGAGGACACTTTCTTGCAAGTGATTTGGATTATTATACTATTGGCCATTGATTATGATTATGAGGCATTATGGATGTGATTATGTGTTATTTTGTTGTATTGACTTAGACATTTTCTATTGACTCGGTTCTCCTGAGTGTGCAGGATTTGGACCTCGAGGATGCAGAGGCATCGATGAAACCCTTGGACTCCAGATTGAGTCAGGGAGTCTACTATTGGAGTTTGATTGTTGTATATATGACAGATGTGCATCTGATTAGATGTTATGATTATGGACTTTATTCTGACATGATTCATTAATGATGTAGGTTGACGATAGCTTGTCGACCAGACTCACATGTGGAGTAGAGGGGTCACGCATGACTACCAAATATGTTGAGGGAGAGGTGTGGACAACAACCCTCCCACAACCTACTAGAACTCCCGTCGTGGCTTGAAATGTAGGTTAACGGCTACCTAGTTCGAGAAGAACCACGATGTCGTGAGGTTAGACTGTGAAAATCGCTCACGATGATTCTAAGGGGAGCACAATAAGGCATGGGCCTTATTCCCTAGAGGCCCTTAGTCTCCCACACCATCGCCTCACAGAGTTTTGACTCCAAGGTTTTTTATGTCTACCAAGTTAGTCAAGAGGTGAGTGGCACCCTTGGAGCATGTAGTGTGTCCTGAAGGGCATGTCGCACAAGGGAAACATAATGAGGTGAGTGGCACCCTTGGAGCACGTAGTGCGTCCTGAAGGGCATGTCGCTCAAGGGAAACAAAATGAGGCGAGTGGCACCCTTGGAGAACCTAGTGCGTCCTGAAGGGCATGTCGTATTGTTAACTAATAAGTGAATAAACCTAGATGGCCCTAGAACGAATATGATGATAAGAAAGATTTAAAAACAAATTCCCGAATAAAATGTCGCCCAACCTAGGAAAATAAAATCTAATTCTGAGTGACACTTGTGGTAAAAAATAATAATAATAATAATAATAATAATAATAATAATAATAATCATTAAACATGTGATGAAAAGGGGGTAAGAAACTCGATTAAATTATTAAAATCAAATTATTGAGGGATTTAATATTTTAAAAGGGAAATGATTATTTTGTTACACATGTTAATTAAAGTTTATTAATTAAAAGAAAAAGGGGGGAAAAGATAATTTTCTACACTTACTAATTTGAGTTTTAGATAAAAAGGGAAAGAGGGAAATTTAAAAGAATTAGGAAACTAAGGGAAAAAGGGGGAAACATAAAGAGAAACGGAAACTTAAGGAAAATGCAGAATGACTAACTTAGCAAGGAATCTTTCCTTTAAGAACTTTTTAAATTGAACTTAACTACTAAATTATTAAGGGGGTAAGTCATTAAAATGTGTAAGGGAATATGGGGACACCTAGGAGTCATTCTAGAAATGATTTTAGGTGGGTGAGGGAAATAGGAGTAATTAAGTAATTAATGAATTTAATTTCTGGTGCAATGAAGGGGATAGGTGACACATGTATGGGGAGGATTTTTCTGAATTAAATTATTGAACTTTAAATTAAATGGGAATTTGAAAAAGAAAGGACTTAGAAACACTATATAAAGGAGGGAGGAGAAGGAGGAGGAGGAGGATGGATCTCTTCTTTCATGCATAATGTTACGCTATCGGATTTAGACTTGACTGACTTGTCTTGTGGGAGTTTGGATACCCAGCTCGGTGAGGAGTGGTAGCTCGGCCTTGCGAGGTGAGTTGGGAGCTAGTTGTTCTCTGGTTTAGTGTGCATGGCCCCTTTACATATTGGGGGGATAAGGGGGAAGAAGAGTACCCCTAGCATTGGTTGGGAGGTACCGGTGAAGTCATAGCGTTCGGCAAGCGGGAGCTACATGGAGCGCATGGGACAACAACTCAGAGCGGGTGACTTGGGCTACAATACGCTTGCTTTTATTCTGCATGGTAGATTATTGTTGACCTTACGCTTTCATTTATGTACTTTTAACTGTGTAAAGAAGGTGTTTGACTTACCATTTTAATTAAGAACTTAATTTTACCCATAACCTTAAGCTCGTTGCTTGATTGATTCCCTTGGCATTTGATCCCGGAATGTTGTGACTGTTGTATTGGTTCTATGCATTTGTTGTGAAGAGTTGCACTTTTTACTTTGTCATCATCCCTAGTTTTTCATTCCATGCCTGAGCAGTCAGTCTGGAGTCGAATTGACGATCGTCACTTCGGTGCATAGTGACCTATAGATTCTAATTCCCTTCTTTTTTGTGCATGGATGATGAGCGAAGGATGTGTTGCACAATCGTCTACCCCTGTTGATTGTTCTTGGTTGATTGATGGTCATTGCTCCTTCTTTCTTTTGAATACATCTGTGTTTTGTTCATCCTCCTTCTCTGCGATTTTAATGACAATGTTTCTTATTAGATTCAGACTGCATTTTTATTTTATTTTATTTCCACTTGAATTTCAGCATTTGATTTGGATCTACCTGCGTTATTTTTGTGTGTTGCGAGTACCGGGTGTTTTTACTGTCTGTGATTTATCACATTTTAATGTCAAATGAATCTGCAATTTCCTTTGACCACGATTTGTATTAAACATAGCGATTCAATGCCTGGGCGTTTTTTCCATTATCTGGGCATTCTCCATGACGAACCAAATCATTTATTTTCTTACTTGCGATGTTGCATTTTCAGTGCATTTTATGGAAACTACACTCTACGTGCCTGACAGTGGCTTCGTTTTTGTTAATGCCTGATAGTCTGCGATTTTACCTATTAGACAACGTAATATTCATTTATGAATTCACCCAGCGTTTTGCCTACATTGAATGGCATTGACTAGACTGGATTGAATGGCATTATAATTTCTTTTCTCACTGCGATTATCATTTTCCTTACTTACCACTGCGATTTTATTGATGATGTTACCTCTGCGACTTCCCACAATGGTTTTAATGTAGCGATTTTTATTGTTAGCATTTTTGTTAATTTTCTTGATCAAGGGACAACCACAAATTATAGACAACGTTTTATTTTATTTATGTTGTTACACAGCAGTAAAACCATGTTTTTACTAGAGTTTACCCAGCCTTCACCTAGTGTATCCCATAACATTTATGTTTAGACACCTATCCATGATAGACAATGAAGGTATCATTTTTATCAATCAATAGATTGGTTAGGTACAATGAATTTATACCTGGAGTGACAACGAACTTGCTTAGGTGTTGTGATTGTGTATTAGCTGAGTTTTGTGGTTGTAATTGCTGCATGATAGGTTGTGTATGACAACGATTCCTGTAGTGAATGGTGTGATACCTAAACTAGCTAAAACCAGGTTTACATGAAATCATTATACATCTTTAAATTTAATGTTTAACTTCAGGATATAACTTTCATATCCAACTCTTGAATGATTTCATCATAATTCATAGGAAGTTATCCTCCTAGGCTATATATTTTAAGAGTGTCAATATGGATGATGCTATTAGACATCTTGCGGAGTGGTGAAGGATAGAATCCGCCTTATACAACACTCTAGTGATATTTTTCTCGTGCTTTGTTGTTGTTTCAACAACAATGCTTATCACATCACAAGTGATATTATACATCGACTTGAAAAAAAACACACACAAAAAAAAAACAATACAATGGATGATAAAGTCGTTTGAATCTACAAGATGCAAGTTGAATTCTTGCAGGAAGACAACATAGCTCTAGGTTATGCAAACAATCAAAATCGGTGCATTCGACTAAGGACGTGAAATAGTAAGCATTTACAAATGGTGACAACTATTGTAATAAATTGTGAAAGGTTTCAATTCTTTAGAAATTATCTTCTTTGTGAAAATACGAAATGTAGCAAAGTCAAAATATCAAACATGGCAGTGAAGTTAAGAACTTTAAAGTCAAAATTAATGTTAAAGTATTTTCAACCATCTTTAGATATCACAATTTTATATTAATATTGGAATCTCTAAGTCAACTTAGGCACCAAATATTAACTAGCTTTGGTACCAGACCGAATAAGAAAACTTAGATTATGAAAATAATAAAACTTTCAGTATAAGTGTAAATTACCAAGCTTTTTGCATACCTAATTTGTCTAAATTAGTTATGTTCATCTTTTAGCATGTTCTCATTAAGGGATGTAACAATAAAAATGGATCTCATAGCAAATATTGTAAAAATATTGCATAAGCATAAAATCTTATCGATTGGGGTCTTGGTTCAAGCTTGGTTCACACCCAAAAGGAGATGCACTTATGATTTCCAAGGAAGCAAGTTCAACTTCGAGGATGGATAGTTTAGGGTGTTTTTGTGGTGTGGGAAGAGAGAATTGGATGTACTTGATATGCAACGATAACCACCTCCTCTTACTGTAACAAAGTATCCCCTCTATCCTACACCGACGTATTTGAGGGGAATAAATCCTTGTAGGAAATTGAATATAAGCCCGCCCTGTTTTCACCTAGTGATCCAGTTCCCTCACAAAAAAAAGAAAAAAAAACCACAAATGAATCCAAAAATTTTAAGGTCCACCACAGTCCCTTCATGCTTCTATCACATCATATGACTTACATTTCATTACGCTAGGAAATTAATTGGTTTTAGGAATGTTATATTCACCAAGTTTCGATGCGTCCGGTGGACTAGTCGATTGGGGCTCGGGTTAGTCGTCTTGTCATTTGACAGTGCATTCAATCTCCTAGAGCGATGGTTTTCTTGAGTTGTCAGTCCAGATAGGATTGTGTTGCGCCAGGGTGATCGTCACGCCTATCGCCTGGGGATGACATGATCCCTAATGAGGGGATCATGGTGTGCCCTATTAGATAGAGGTGAATGATAACTTGACTGGAGTCAGTGCTTCTCGTTATGGGTGTTATTGATCGTTGTAAGTTTGTTTTTGGCGCTTGGGGTGTAACGCCTACTTGCGTTTCATTTTTATGCCATAGAGGTTCTATTTTCTGGTCGTCAAGGCCATGGGGTTGGTATTTTGGTTGTTGTCCTTAGCTTGTAGGGGTTGTCGTGTTGTGTGTGTCGGGCGGGTAGTTCGTTTCCTTCTTGATTTATGCATGTTTTGCCCAATTTCTCTAGTGGCAGGGAGTGGATTCGTAGTTCCCTCATGACTGATCTGCGAACTTGTGTTCGTCATCAGGTTGTGTGGTTCAACTTTTTGTTGTCATTGCCTTCCGACCAAAAAACAATTGCACTTTACATTTCACTTGGTGTCTTAAATATTGGGGTTGTCACATGTGAGAAATCGTTGTATGTGTGGAAATGAAGAACCCCAACATTTTTGGAATGTCCACCATCCATTTTCCTTCGAAATCTGAAATCAATGGCTATCAAAATTAGTATGTTTCAAATATTCAAAAAGTTACTAAATTAGTATTTCCATGGTTGTTAGTGTATTTGTGTCATGTAGAAAATGATATCTCTCTAAGCTAGGTTTCTCATTGCTTGGGCTATTTTATTATTCCTAGGTCAAATTGGCCTTCCCTTGTGTCAATTTATCTCTCCTAGGAATTTTTAATTAGTTGTTGGGAATTTTATTTGTTTGTTTGGTGATTTTTTTCACTTCCTAGGCTATAATTCCATACTTTTCCAAGTCAATTTGATTTGTTGGGACAAATGTTTCCATCGATGGAATGTCACTCAATTTCTTGGGAATTTAAATGAATTGTTGGGTAATATTTTTAGTTTGTTGGTCTAATTTGTATGTGTTGGGATGAACTTTTATTTGTTGGGTTGATTCATTACACACCTTGGTTGACCGTTGTTCGTTTGGATGAATTTATTGGTTTCTAGTTGATTCCCTTGATGTGTTGGGTTGTTCCCTAGTAGGAATCGTGTTAGGAATTTCATTTAATTGATGACATAATGATTATTCCAAACAAGCACACTATATGTAGCAATAGAAATTATGAGAGATAATATCTCTCAAATATGGCTTGGTTTGTTTTACCAACATAGTAGGAATTTCATTTAATTGATGACATAATCATTATTCCAAATGAATACACTAAATGTAGCAATAGAAATTATGAAAGATAATATCTCTCAAATATGGTCTGGTTTGTTTTGTCAACATAGTAGGAAAAACTCCATCCTTATGTTATATCTAGGAAAGAGTCACATTAGAGAAGAAGATCTTCTTAGTTTGAGTTCTCCAAGAATCCTCTTCCCTACATAACAAACGGTCCGAGGAATAGTTGGAAGAAATGCTTGATTATGATCATACATTTGTACGTTGAATTTTTGTGGTTATATTTATTTTCCTCCTATACATAATTCAGTGGTAGAGACGTCTTCTACAATTTGGTTGACTTACCTTAGCACTCTATTGTCGGTTGTTGTAGCAAGACTTGGAATAATCATGAAACCTAAAAAATTACCATCTTGAATCAAAGGAGAATCTCCAACAAGTACCTTTAATCAATTAGAAGAGGCCATTACTTCCACATCAATCACTTTTAGTGAAGAAAAGTATTTTCATAACTTAGTAAAATAAACCTTTAATGTACCTTTCCAAAGAAGAATGCTGAAATAAATAATGGTCCTAAGAAGAAGTGTCCATTTTCATTCATTGGAAGAAGAATATTTCAAGGACAAGGAAAAGGAAACTCAGATCAATTTCGGAGGAGATATTATTGTTGCATTGTTGCACTTCATCTCCATATTGGGATGGACAAGAAGATATATCACTAGATATTGCTTATGAATACTATGATGTTATTCTCATAAATAAACCATCCCATATGGTTGTCCATCCAACTCCTCATAAATTTTATGTCACACCTGTGAATGGAGGAATTAAGGAGTAATCCAATCACTCGGAAGACATAGCTTAGTTACATTGAAATTGGATTGATCAAGAGAGTTAAAACACTTAAACCTTCTTGGCATATTGGGCAGTAGACTATACATTGTTCTCAGGCACATAGTGGTTGTGAAGCCTTGATTATATTGGCATGATTATTAGTTCCATCCTTATTTTTTGTATCTGTCCATGCTACGAACAACAACAGAACTTACATCTAGGAGAAGATTGATATCCTTGTGTAGGGAAAGAGGAACAAAATCCTAGTGTATTTTTTGTAGAAAAAAGTCCTATGTACAAGTATGAAAGGGAGATTAGAAACATACTTTTGCATAGGATCAATGTTGGTGAAGCGAGTGGGCTATAAGCCCCTTTTTTATGGATCACACAACATTGGAGAATTTGCATCCTCGATTATGACACAATTTCCATAACTTTTAAGAGAACATTGCAGAGCTCACTATGGGTAAATCAAACAGAGAAATGTTGGAAGACTTAAGGGATAGAAATTCTCAACTTCAAGAAGAGAATGGGCACTTGAAGGAGTATATCCAGATATTTGGATGGCGTATATGGAGAAGCACCTTAATACCTTTGAAAACAAATTTCCATTCTAAATAAGAAGTTTTAAGAACGCCAAGACTCCTTCACCACAATCATGGTATATTGGGACAAGAACACCATGAAAATTTTACACTTGGGAGAGAAGGTCATTTAATTGAATAGATGGAAATAGGATAGGCTCATGAAGATAATGTTTTAGTTGTAATAATAGTTGGAAGAGAAGGAGGAAGCCTTAGAAAACCTCCAAGAAAATTTCCAAGAGCAACAAAAAGTAGGGTGACCTTCCATTTCCACTACCCAAGATATCATCATGACCAAGGCCTATTTGGCAAGTTCACCTTCCTTGGATTTCTCACAAGAGTATTTTTGTTATTTTAAAAATCATACGAAAGGCATTGGCTCTAGACTCTTAAGTTAGATAGGAAATGATGGACAAGGGTTAGGAAAGAGAAGAGAAGTCATGTTGAGCCCCACTGTAGCCACACTATCAATCAAGCATGAAGGTCTAAGCTTTGATGGTAGAAGTGAAAATACCATGACCATGAAGACTACATTTGTAAAGGAGAAATACATGCCATATTTTTTGTTTTCATCAAGAGAAAGAGAAACAATGAGTGAAGGCAATCTCTCACTACCACCTAATCCTTCTTGTGGTAGATTGAATAAGGGAAATGATGAGAAGAGATTTAAGACTGAGCGTTCACTATCACTTAGAAGAGAAATAAAAAAAATCAGTTGGGGAAAGAAGAAGATGAAGAAGACCAACAGGTCTAACTAAAACACGACAATCCTTGTTTGTCACTATTGCAAGAAGAGAGGCCATATCACTCCTAGTTGTTGGTACTCAAAGGTATGATCATTCTATGGGAATATAGTCCATTAAGAGTATTGTTTCTAGGAGAAACAAACTACATGACATAATCTCGATTACATTCAGAGGAAGGAGTAGAAGAATTCTTCCCTAACACAACAACAAAAGAAAAGGAATAGGAAGAAAAGGACTATCTCAATAAGTCCATATAAGAACGTCAATAAATTTTTCCAACACTACAATCTGAGTGGTCATTGGGAAGAAAAGTGCTTGTGGTTTTATTCAGATAGTCATCGTGAGAACCACACATCTAAGAGAAGAGAGTGGAGAGTAAATATTGAAGAAGATGACTACATACCTACATATCGAGTCTAAGGAGTAGAATATAGATAAGGATATATAATAGTACAAGAGGGTAGCGACACAAACATTTTTGACAATAGGCCGATGCTAAGGGAGCCAAAAATCCATTTTTTTTTTATATTGCATCTGAATAACCCCATATTGAAGATGCAAAGGAGATTTTTGAACATAGGTCAATGACCTTGGAGGAGTTCTTGAGAAATCCATGATGTTTTTGCTAGCATGTTGAGGAATCAAAGAGTAGTTTCTATGCTAAGAAGAAATTGATCCTAATAGAAGAAGGAAAACCACACTCCCATTTGTGGGATTTCTGTGTGATGGCATAGCTTGTGGGTGTCAAACTGATTCTATACTAGCATTTGACTTGGATTCGTTGACTTCCAAGATGGACTATCTCTGATTCATAGAAGGAGATGGGAATGAGTGTTGAGTCCATAATTTGGATCTGGATATTTCTCAAAGTTTAGATTCAGTTAGAAAACTTCAACATTATGGGAACAAACAAGCCAATAACTAGATCTAGAGACATAGCCAAGGACCAAAGTTAGTAGCCAGAGCCATGAGTCAAATCCAAAACTAGAGTCAAAGTTGTAGCCAAGAGCCCAAGTCAATGCCAAATCAGAGAGAAGTATATAGAAGACACATTAATCCATATTGGTTTCCTTTAGCTTTTGGAGACCAAAAGTCCTCTCAATGGGGAGGTGCGATTTGAAATGGATTTGAATCAACAAATGGGTGTAAGAATCGGTACTTACAATGCAATACAACAATTAAAAAATGTTAAGAAAACATTGTAAAACAAATTAAATGTAAATATGAATGAGACAAAAGTGAGAGAGAAAAAATTAATTAAATGAAAAGAAAAAATGAATAGGAGAGAAAGTTGAGGAATGAGAAGTGAATGATCATGGTTGTTGGCCTTCCCTTACCCGTAGGTTTCCCTATTTTTCTCATCAATTTCACTCTCAATGGATATTTTTGGCCAAGGAGGAGGAAAAGAGAGGCATTAAAGTAATGTAACCAAATATTGTCAAAATGAAGAACTAAGCCCTTGTACAAAGCTAGTTTTCTCATTTGGGTTTCCAAGGTAAAATAGTTTTCTTGTGGTATGTTTAAATTGCTATATGAATTAGTGTTTGACATTGTTTTAATTCATGTTATATTGAATTAATTATGAGTTCTTTCATGGTGTGAGAAATCATTATGTGTGTGCAAATGAATAATCCCAAGAGTTCTGGAATGTTTATTGTCCAATTCCCTTCAAAATTTCTAATCAATCGTTATCGAAATTTGTCTACTGCAAATATTCAAGAAGTTTCTAAATTGGTATTTTCATAATTGTTAGTGTATTTCTCTCACTTACATGCCATTCTCTCCCCCTAATTTTGTTTTCTCATTGATTAGGTTGTTTTCTCATTGTGTGGGATGAATTAACCTTCCACTGGGTTGATTTCTCACTCCCTAGGCATTTTAATTAGTTCTTGGTCATTTTATTTGATTGTTGGATGAGTTTTTTCACTTGTTTAACTTTAATTACATACTTCCTTGAGTCAATTTGATTTGTTGGGGTGAATTCTTTCCTCCACAGACCATCACTTGATTGCCTAGGTCTTTAAATTAATTGTTTCCTTGAATTTTTAATTTCTAGTTTGGATTTGTATGTGTTGGGTCGAATTTTTGTGTTGGGTCAATCCATTACATGCATGGGTCAACCATTGTTCTTTTGGATGAATTTCTTGGTTGTTTTGTAACTCCATGGATGTGTTGGGTTGTTTGCTAGTAGGAATCCTATTAGAATTTTCATTTAATTCATGAAAAAATGATTATTCCAAATGAGTATAGTATATGTAGAAATGGAAATTGTGAGAGAGTATATCTCTTGATTGTAGAAATTTATTTTACTAGCACTGTAGAAAATATCTAACCCTATGTTGTAGCTAGGAAAGATTTGTTTTTGAGACTAATATCTTCATAGTTTTATTTTTGCAATAATCCTTTATCCTAGACAACAAATGATCCCAAGAACAGTTGTAACGTAGCTAGAGAGGTAGTGGGGGGCAGAGGGCCCATAGTGATCATAGTGGAGGTGATGCCCCCTCTAAGAGGCAAGTGAACAGGAGAGGATCCCTTCCATAATAGGATCCATTGTATGGTGTTTCCCTACCCTAAGGGTTTGATAGTAATAAGGAAGATTTTGCATATTGTTCTTGTATATCTGTTGTGGTGCTTTTGTATTCAGTATTGGGTTCTTAACAACAGTTGGATGAAATGTTTGATAATGATCATATATTTGTACATTGAAGTTTTGGGGTTATATTTATTTTCCTTATGTATAGAATTCAATGGTTTATGGTAGCAACATTTTCTACAATTTGGTTGACTTTGCTTTTCCCTCTGTTGTACCTTTTTGTAACAAGACTTGGAAGAATCATGCCACGTGAGAAAAACCATCTTGAATCAAAGGAGAATTCCCAACAAGTACCTTTCATCAATTGGAACAGGCCATTATAGCCACATCAATCACCTCTAGTCAAGAGAATTATTGACATAAATTAGCCAAAGAAACCTTAAAACCATCTTTCCAAAGAAGACTGGTGAAATGAACAATGGTATTGAGAATAAGGGTCCAATTGCAATCTTTATAAGAATATTTTCTAAAGGAAAGGGAAGAGGAAACTTAGATACTTTTTGAAGGAGATATTGTAGTTGCACCATTGGAACTTCATCTCCATCTAAGAATGGAAAAGAGACATATTGCTAGATATTGTCTATGAAGACAATAGTGTTCTTCTCATTAAAAAACCATCCCATATGGTTGTTCATCCGAATCCTATAAAATTTGATGGAACACTTGTGAATGGAGCAATTAAGGAGCCAACGAATGTCTCAAAAGGCATAGCTTAGTTGGACTGAATTTATATTCAAGACAAAAGATAAAACAAAGAGACTTGGTTGGCATGTTGGATAGTGAGATAGAAATAATTCTCAAGAACAAAGTGGTTGCAGAGCCTTGATCATATTGGCATGATTTTTATTTCCATTGTTAATTGTCTTGCAATCAAGAGAAGAACAAGATCCTTGTATAGGGAAAGAAGAACARAGGCCTAGTGGTCTTTCTACAAATAGAGTCTAATGTTCTTGCTTGAAAATATATATAAGAAACATACTTCTATATAAGATCCATGTTAGTGAAGTGAGTGGGCTATCACTCTCTCATTTATAAATCATTGTTAACAAGAAAAAATATCATTTTTTTTAAAGTTGTTATTTAGAAAACTAAATTATATTAAAAAACTAAATTCCATATAAACATATTATCTTATTTTGCAAAATTTACCTTTCAATAAAAATGGAACTTTCTATAAATAAATATACAAACCATTTTTTTCTAAGACTTTTATCTAAAACTAATTGACAAGCCTAACATTCTTTACCTTTCAATGAAACTTTCTATGAACTAAGATAAAAAAAAAATCAAAATCATGAAAATTTTACCTTTGAATTAAATGAAACTTTCAATGAAATAAGATAGAAAACCTCATTTTTCTAGGACATTTGTCTAAAATCTAATTTGTATGCCAAAGCATGCTTTCTTAGTATGTAAGATTACTTTTCATTGGACATGGAACTTTTTAGAAATGAAGATATGAATTTTTTTTTAAGATTTTTGTTTCATATAATGATTTGCATACCAAAACATGCTATCTAAGTGTGTAAAAAATTTACCTCTGGAAATTTGATATGTAAAATTTTATCTCAAGGAAAATTTCATATGAATTAGTATATAAAATTCATGTAGTTTAAATATTTTAATTTTAAATTTTTTTTATTTAGTTTTGTTTAAAATTATTTAATCAAAAATTTAAAAGAATTGTTTGAATTGTAAATATCAATTTTTGAAATTATACAATTTGGATGGATTAAAAGTTTATGAGAACACTAAATATATCTATACATTTAAAACTACAATTTAAATAATGAAAAATTGTAATTTCACTAACAATTATATTAAAAAATTCATTTGATAATTTCTTAAAAAATCCAAAAAAAAAATAAAATTTAAGCTTTTGATATAGAATTGGAACACGTATAAAACAATCAAGAAAAAAGTCAAAGTTCTCATTGGAATGTCTAGAGGCCTTTATGTCACTGTGTAACACGAGGCGGCTAACATAGATAAATACATTTCTGAAAATGTTAAACATCTATAACGATACAATTCAAATGGAAGTAATATGGGTAGACGTATTTGATATTACACAACTGAAAAATAACAATATAAATTCATTTAATTTTCTTTATAAGTCTTGATGGGATTAGTTGATCATACGTACGTAGAATGTAAAGGAAGGATCAAATGATTAATAACCATTAAAATATCTATAGAGATGCTCAAAACATTTAAACTATCATTCCACTTGATTAGCCGAGAAATCCGGTTACACAACTGCCATTCATTGTGACAAAAAGCCCGGAATTCCTAAAATTTCCATTCTTTGGTCTATATGATTAACAATGATTTTTTTATGGTTCTCAAAAGAATTTATGCAAGATGGATTGAGTTTTGTTTGTAGTTATACATGCCCAAGTAATCCAGATTATTGAGTTGTATTTTCTTTCTTAGAAAATATATTGTACCGACAAACATTGAAGCCCAATCATAAATGCTTTCACTTCTAACGTGGGTTGGATAGGGAAGTTCATTTCATTTCATCATGTGTGCCATAATCTTGATGGTCGACCTCTCCATTCAAAAAGCCTTGACAATATCTCATAATAACACATTACCATTTATTTTTAAACATTGATCAGCAAAATGATTATATATATATATATATATCATTTGGTCCTCTTATTCAATGCCCTCAACTAAACACCTATAGATGATAGAAAGAAGGATGAGAACTTCAGGGAGGTGTTTCAACAACTACAGGGTTAAATCAATATTAACAAAAATGCTAAATATCATTTCTAGAATGGTTTACTTTATAATCTTGACAATGTAAGATCTCCCTTATTAACCATTGTCATGTTTTTTGTTATTTATTGAATAACAGATTACCATTTCTTTTCAAACATTGACAAGCAAAATGATTGCATATATATAATTTGGTCCTCGTATTCAATGCCCTCGACTGAACACCTATAGATGAGGACTTCATGGAGGTGTTTTAGCAGTTACAAGGCTAAGTTAATATGGAAAAAGGTGACGGAAACGCTGGATATCATTTCTAGAATGGTTTACTCTATAAACTTGACAATGTAAGATCCCCCTTACTAACTATTGTCATGTTTTTTGTTATTTACTGATATATATTTACATTTATTTTGTTCAATACTTTTGTCAAAAAGTTTCATAACATAGCCATCATAGTTGTTTATTTGGTTCATATCTTTTGTCAAACAAATTCACAATAAACCCACAATAATTTGGCACACAAAGATTTTTAATGTTGCTAATAAACCCATAAATACTTACTGTTGCTAGGATGATATGTTTATTTAAATCTAATCCTTAATACAACTTCTCAACAGAACCACAATGGATATGGCACATAAAAAAGAGTAAACCCACAACGATTTGACACACAAAGATTTTTAGTATTGCTAATAAACCCATAAATACTTATTGTTGCTAGGATCTTATGTTTATTTAAATCTAATCTTTAAGACAACTTCTCAACATAACCACAATGGATATGGCACATAAAAAGGAGTATTGTTATTTTTATTACCAAAAACACAACAACAGATTTGATATAAATGCTAACCTCACATTTAACTTTAATAACAAAAGTAAAGTAAAACAAATACAATTCTGGTTTACTTGATATTTATGCACTTTAATAACCAGAAGCATTAAATGTACTAAGAGAGGCTCCACTTTAGGCACCACGAACAACAAATACAAACATGATATAGTGAATAGAAAACTAAACAAAAACTATCTGATCTGTTCGTTCTTTCTGACCTGAAGTAACCATGTATTGGGTAACAATCAATGATCTGGTACAACCTCCTTCCTGTAGATATCCTTGGATACTTACTGCTATAATTTTATTACGATGACCCCTTTTTAGATGCCACAAATTGCTATAAATGACCATGATTTCCCGAGGACAGTATCTGCGTGTGATGGGAGTTATATTGAATCTGAAATGGCCTCCCATTTACCACTAGATTTACATATTTGGTCCACACAAACCCCCAGATTGTTGATAACAAAGAATATGCCCCCTTCTTGTACTGTCCACTGACTGATGAAGATGAGGATATGGTCTCCCTTCGTTGTGTCCATGACCTGCAAAAAAATGGTATGGTCTCTTTTGGTGCCTATTTATGTTGCACATTAACGCTATGACCTCCACAAACTCCAACAAATCTTGAAGTTGCTCACAACTTGAAAAATAATGAATCTTGATTTCTTCCATAACGAATCCAATGAGATATCTGTGTGATATCTCCTTCTCATCAGCTACGGTGGATTAGTGTCACTACTGAACCCAATCTGCGCAAGAGTTTCGGGTCCTAAAGCCAAAGAAACTATGAGAGATATCCAAAATCTATTTTGATAAAATGATCATATATTATGAGAAAATGAGCACATTTAAATATTTTCATCCTAGTTCCAACAAGATATTACAATAAGGTTGCATTCTCAAATAATTTAATTAAAATAGCATGCTTAGTGCATTAAATTAAATACTGCTCAATATTACTCTCAAATTACAAAAATGGTCGAAATGCATCGGAATAAAAAACTGACTGTGTACGATTGATCCCAATAATGAAATATGATAAATAGACTTGGTCAAGTGACATATATCGCTTCTAAACCATGTAATATAACTGGTAACGTCGAATTACCCTTCTGATCAGGTTGACAAAAACCCTGAAAGTCATCTCCAATTGTGGAGCCAGAAAACCCAAAAATGGGGATATTACAGACAAGTTGTATGTCCCAAAAGGTGAACGAATGTAGCAGATCATAGAGTCTTACACATTTAAGTTTCTAGGACATCTTCATGTTTGGAAGAAAATTGTTGATTTACAAAGGTGTAACACCTCAGGTTCTGAGCCCCATATTAAATGATGTATTTTGTTAATCCATGAAAGGCCAAAGTGCCCAAACAATTGAAAGATGTGAGTCTGACTAGGAAATGTAATGTTTGATCATTATTAATAATAAATACATCACTGGCTGCTAGACGGACAAGCAAAAGAGTTATAGGGGGGTATGATTCCACAAGAGAGGGGGATTGAGGGGCTAAGTATTTATTTTTATATTTCATTTAGCCTTTTTGTTTTAATGGAGAATAATAGTTACATGAGCTTCTTGGGGGGGAGTCCAAGTGGTTCCTTAATTCCAAGATTTACATAAACCCATCTTTGGTCTGTTGTGGGGGTCACTTCTTCTTCACTCATTCACTCACTCACTCATGGTTGATTGTTCGTTGTACACACATTTCATCTTGTTCTCTTTCCACTCTTTTTCTTTCACCCACTTGTCTTTCCTCACTCGTGTTTCGCTTAGGAAGGGAAAATGAATTTTTGAAGAGGAGCCATGGTTTTGTTGGTTGTAGAGACTGCTGGTGTATTCCACCTGTGAATTAAGGCCTACATGTCTGAGATGTTTTAGCATGTGTTCAACGTTTCTCATAGCTGTGAATCCTAAGAGTCCAAACATGAAGATTCTTAACCAGAAGCACCGGAGCCCTGGAAGGAGGTGGACAACATGAGGGACTATGTGGCAGAGAAGGGGGTCCATTCTCTTGGGTTGTGTAGGCCGAGTAGAAGAGATATGGTGTACTTTGGATTGTTGTGGGTGCTGAGAAGCATGTGAGAGCTTGAGATTTAATTGGTTTGGGAATTCGAGTGACGCTTTGGAACCATCCTTGTGGATTCATAGCCTTGGCTCGGGGGTGACATTGATGTTGAGACTTGGAACAACAATGTCTACAGTTGGGTGGAACGTCCTTGGTTTGCAGCCAGTTGGTGATTCGTTTTATGAAAGATAAGTGATTTCTATCATGGTTTTATTTACCTATGTATTTATTCTTCTATGTAATTATTTATCTATGAAATTTGTATTCATAATAGGCATGCTTAATGGTTATTGTTGTGCATGACATATGGTTCATTTATTTTATGTTATAGTAGAATCTTGATCTATGCATGTAATATTTCATGCATCTTTATTAATTAAGAATGTATCAGAAATCAAAAGAACTCTAGAAGGGTGCTTGAAGTTAGCATTCTCGGCCTATGGGAAGCTGCGTACGTTACAGATTGGTATCAAAGCTACTGGTTGAAACATTGTGTCAGTATGGGCCAAATATGTTGGTCATAATATTAAGGTTATGATCGAGTACACACCTTGAATAAAACAATCCCAGGAGGAATTGCATTGCAGAGATCACGCATAAGCAAGATAATTGGAGATCATTTGTAAAGGATCGTAGAGTCATGATCGTCCCTTCGAATTTGGGAGAAATCACCACCATGGGATCAAGGGAGTTCTAGATTGTTGGATCGGAAGACCGGTGAACAAGGGTCATCCGATAAAGCTGGAACTAGAGGTTTTAAAAATTTTGGAAAGATTAATTCACGGCCTTAGATATAGCTAGTCGACCGTTAATCGTTGATCGAAGCCAAGTGGGAAAGGAAAGACTTTGTAAATTCGTCGCTTCTGTGATCATGGTAGGTAGGAAAAGCCTGAACTATCGAAGGTCGGAGTCGCGAAGTCCCATCAACCGTCGGATTAGATGGGGGGCTTAGGGGGAATCTCGTCCATTGATCGTGGTCCTTGGGTGTTGACCACTTTAGGAGGTTTTAGTCCAGGAGAATTGAACCCTTTAGAACTATTACAACCTAGAGCCCTTGAGCGTCGAAGTCCCATACTTCTCATCGATCTCTTGATCGAGGGAAGAACTTCGGGAGTAATGTTGACCGTCAGATCTTGCAATGGTGGAAGGTTAGCAAATTTCAAACTTCGAAACTTTACCACTTCGACGAATTCAGGGTATGTTTCACGTCAAATCCCCAAAGATTTGAAGCCCCGAAGTGTCGAATTCATAGAAGTGTAAATCTGTCGTCGTGAATACCAGGCATATTTTCATATTTGGAGTAGGGAATGTGGATCATCTATGTGGTTGTTGACGTGTTTTATGCCACATGGAAGGGGTATCGTGTGGGGACACGTGTCACCCAGATTCACCACCTTATGGACCCCAACCTGTTCATTGTTTAGTTACACGTGGCATACATTCCAAGGGTCCATGTCACCCTAGGTGACATCAACATGCCATCTGATCTTTGGGAGTATGTAACTCCAAGGGTGTCCAAGGTTTCTACCAGTGAAAAGTGTCAAAGACCGAAGTTGCAAATTCACACAGACTGTTGATCTAAGATCCCTTTGGGACCTTTCTCAACTATTAGATCAAGCAGGGGAAGGATGGCCTAAGCACTTTGGTAGTTATCACTCTGGGGGAGTTGAGCGATGTGGGAGTTGTAATGTCCTAGAGTCCCATAGTGTCGAAGTCCCGAAGTAATAAAGGTTGTCCATCTCAACGTTTGATTAAATTGCCACCATTGATCTCGTTGAAGGCTCTAGATGGGCAGGACCATCCAGTTTATGAGAGATCAAATATCGACTGTCTGATTTGTTAGTAGATTCATTTGAAGGGCTTCATCAAAGTTTAACTCTCAGAGAAATCAAATATTAAAAAGGGAGAATGGTCAAAGGTCGAAGTCTAAAGCACTGGGTCCCAGTTTCAGTCTCATGATAAGGTAAAAGGGGTTGGAAGTGACCAAGTCCTCAAACATGGGGTTCGAACTGGATCCTATGTAGAAGAACATAAAGTCGGGTGCTAAAGACTGATTAAGCCCATGGTTTCAATTCATGGTCATGTGGGACATGGTTTGAAGAAAGAACCTATGCATAATTTGAATTTTGTACCAGCTAAAGGATAACATGGAAGTGTTATAATATGGATAATGATAATTTATTCTTCATGAATTGAGAAGAAAAAATGAATTGTAGTATTGTTTGAAAAAAAAATGAATATGCATAATTCTAACATAATAGTTGCTTGCACATTTTGCAGAATTAGGTGGGGTGTAAACCTATCAGTTTAGTATAAGAATGCATATTCGAGAAATGGAAGAAGGAAAGGGATATTCCAACCATGATAAAGAGGCCAAAGGTCAAAATATCATGGTTGGTAATACAAAGATAGAATCCTATGGGCACAAGGCCAGAGGGGAGAAAGAAACATTGATAGAGATTGTGAGAAGCCTAAAAATAGAAGTGCAGAGTTACAAAGAATACAATGAGAGATTGATGAGAGAAAAAAAATAAGATAAATGCTCAAGTGATGCAAATCTTAAATCGGTTGCAGAGGAAAACAAAGAATGGATCAAACTCAAAATAGGAGGAAGAAGGAAGATGTCATGAAAGAAGAGATCACCACAGCAGAGATGGTTATTCAAGAAGTGATATAAGAAATCATAGACATCACTCACCTTTCGACTCATCAAGGAAATATTATGCATCTGAAGATTCCATAAGTAGCCTAGAGGTGTCTCTTCTTAGGCACCAAATAAGGAGACATGAACTAGGTAGTTTGCAAGGAGAGTTGAGGAAGCTTAAGCCACCATCCTTTGATGATGAAAGAGAAAGGGAAGACGATGTTGGAGGCATGGTTTGTTTGACTTGAGAGGTATTTTCAATTCCATAACTACTCATCAAACCTAGAAGCCATAATTTCCACATACCAATTACGTGGGAAATTTCTTATGTGGTGGGATCAACTGAAGCAAGTTGAGCACATTAATGAGAATAGGATTAGTTGGAAGAAGTTCAAGAAATATTTTCAGAAGGAGTATCTTTCAAAACACTTCTATGACAAGAAAATGCAGGATTTCTTTGAACTCAAGATGGGAAGCATGACCATGGCAGAGTATGAAAATAATTTTGTGGGGTTGCTAAAGTATGCGGGGTTTATAAAATATGAGAAGGTGAAAGTACAAAGGTTTTTTATTGGACTTCCATCCTTTTATAAAGAGAAGATTCAATATGATGAACATAGGACTTTGAATGAGACCATTAGGAAGTCTAAGTATCTGTATGAGAAAGGGAAGGGAAGAGAATCTTTGGATAAATATTGGAAGGATAAGATGAAGGATAAGTATGATCAATGAAATAAGGAATTCAAACCTCCTTTCAATATAAATATCCCTAATAAAAATCATCAAGACCAGTATGCTAAGGATGAATCCAAGATAGAAGACTCCTTGGGGAAAAGGGGAAGACCACCAATCCAATGTTGGGGATGCAAATAATATCACCTGTATAAGGATTTCTCTCATAGAAAGGACAAAGTAAAGACCATGAACAACATCCAATAGGATACAACAATAGGATACATGGGAAGAATATGTGCATCTTTAGATGATCGACAAGAAGAGTACCAATCCAATATGATTGAGGTGGAACGTAAGATCATGAATCATCTTGTTGTTATTTTAATTGATTCAGGAGCAATTCATTATTACATTGATCCTAAAATAGTGGATATATTATATTTCGAGAAATGTAAGATTGGAAAATCAAGGTTGGTTCAACTAGCCAATGGAACCAAAAGGAGAATCCATGATATGGCCATAGGTTGTTCCATAAGTCTTAATGGTGTGAATACTAATGATGATATAAATATTTTACCATTGAGCTCTTATGATATTCTAATTGGAATGGATTGGTTGAAAAAACATTATATCATCCTAGATTGTCATAACAAGACATTTACATGTCTTGATGAAGAGGACAAATAGAGAATTGTGAAGGGAGTTCCAAGACCTATCTGTATAAGGGAGATTTCAACCTTACAGTTGAAGAGATGTTTTAGAAAAGGATGTCAATTGTATGCAACCCATGTGGAGGAGAAAGAAAGGACAAAGGGGCCAAGCCTTGAAGAATTTTCGGTACTACAAGAATTTGAATATGTATTCCAAGAAATATCGGGGTTGCCAACAAAGAGGGAGATAGATTTCTCTATTGATTTAGTGCGAGGAGTTTCCTCGATATCAAAAACACCTTACAGAATGAGCACACCAGAATTAAAGGAATTACACATGCAGTTGGAAGAATTATTGAAGAAAGGGTATATACGCCCAAGTGTTTCACCTTGGGGAGCACTAATACATTTTGTCAAAAAGAAGGATGGAACTTTGAGGTTGTGTATTGACTTTTGATAGTTGAATAATCCACTGTAAAGAACAAGTACCCTCTACCCATAATTGATGACCTCTTTGATCAACTAAGATGGGAAAAGAGATTTTGAAAGATAGACATGAGATCAAGATACCATCGGGTAATAATCAAGGAAGAAGACATCAATAAGACCTTTAAAACAAGGTATGGGAATTATGAATTTGCAGTGGTGCCATTTGGATTGTCCAATGTACCAGTTGTCTTTATGTGCTTAATGAATGACATATTCAGATATTATTTGGATAAGTTTGTCATAGTATTGTTGGATGACATACTTGTCTATTCTATGTCAGAAGATGAGCATGAACATCACCTAAGATTGGTATTGCAAGTGCTGAGGTAACATCAGTTATATTCCAAGATTAGTAAGTGTTTTTTTTACCAAGAATAGATCCATTGCTTGGGACACATTATTTTAGAAAAGGGAATAGAAATATACCCAGAGAAGATTGAAGCCATTAGAGGATGGAAATCACCCAGGAATGTTTCAAAAGTCATATATTTTATGGGATTAGTTGGTTACTACAGAAGATTTATAGAAGTGTTCTCTAAGATTTCTCATCCCATAACTTCTTTCCAAAAGAAGGGAATTAAATTTGAATAGACATCTGAGTGTGAAGGTAACTTTAATTTTTTGAAAGAATTACCTACTAGTGCACCTGTTCTAAATATTGTTGACCTAAATGAAAGTTGTGTGGTATGTACATATGCATGCAAGGAAGGACTTACTAGAGTCCTTACTCAAAATGGACATGTCATTGGTTATGAGTCCAAAAAGATTAAAGAAAATGAGAGGAACTATGCCACACATGACTTGGAACTTGTTGTCATTTTTCATGATTTAAAGATCTGGAGGCATTATCTCATGGGAAATAGATTTGAATTAAGAACAGACCACAGTGGTATGAAATATATTTTTGAACAACAAACTTTAAATTCCATACATATGAGATGGTTGGAATTTTTAAGCGCATACGATTTTGACATCAAGCATATCAAAGGAAAATAAAATAAATTTGTTGATGCACTTAGTAGAAGAGTACATCTCATGCATGCTACAACTGATCCGAAAACGGATCCAGAAGCCTGATAGGGCTTGAAAAATGCTCAAAAATGAAAGTGCTCAGAATCCGACGAAAACAACACCATTGCGTCCGTCTCGTCTTCCTGATTCCGGTGGTATAATTTTTATGTCAAACGGAGTCCGTATGGAGAAGATATCGCGTTATGTCCGAAAAGCCAAACCGGCAAAATTTTGGATGCTGACTGTACCTTTCCATACAGTCCGTACAGACACGTGTCAGTCCGTACAGCTGACATGGCATGTCCGTACGGTGACGTGGCGGTACCAGATTATGACATGTGGCAGCATGGGATGATGACACATGGCAGCACCGGAAGGTGACACGTGGCAGGTGGTTTTGGCACTTTGGGCGTACGATCGGCCAATAAAAAAGTGACACGTGTCACCACTCACAGGGTGACACGTGGCACGCTGACATCACCCAGTGACGTGGAAGACACGCGGCAGATGACAGGTGGCGTACGACAGTGATACGTGGCAGTACGGCAGGCATACGTGGCAGATTGACGTGGCACACACGTGGGCCAATCAGCAGACGACACGTGTCCCGTTTCGATTGGTTTAAAAAACGCCACGTGGCCCACTCACAGGGTGCCACATGGCGTTGTATGATTCGTCGTTGGTTATGTAATGTAAAATTGGTTTGTTTGTCACCGGGAAGGTTCGAACCCGGGACCTCCGGGCAGGGCAACGGACCACGAAGCTGGGCTAGCCACATGGCCGGCGGGAAGTTATTGTGTTATAATCGGTCAAGATTGTTTTTAAAATGGCATGTGGTTATAAATCGGTGGGAAAAGGGTTGGGGCCTAGCCCCAGCCCTCGGCGAGAACCACGCGATATGACCATACCATGTGCGTCGGGGTTTATTCCACAAACGGGCGCGTCGACGTTTAAAACGGACCAACGGTGCTATGCTATTACCGTATGACCCGTGGTTTAAACAAAACGCGGGGTCTATTGCTTTGGGCACGGGTTCGTTATGGCCCGTGGCCATATGACTTGCCACGGAACCCGGAGCCAGGGCCAAGTGCAGGGGGCAGCGCCATAGGCACGTGGCCACATGGGCCTCCCACATGACCAGGAGCACCGATCGGAGGGGGCTGCGCCCAAAACATTTATATAGTGGGTTTTTAAAAAAGAATTTGGTTATTTTCTTATTAAATGTAGCTATTATTAGCAGATTTCTTCCATTTTTGGGGGATATTGGGCATTTTTGGAGGCCAGATTCTTGGAGGAAGTTGGGGATGTGAAACCAACTCCTTTGCTATATAAACCGGGCCTGTTTGAGGCCAAGGGACAGTCATTTTTTTGCAGAGTTATGCTGTTGGAAGGCTAAGCCAAAGTCAGTTTGTTGCAGGGAAGCCTTTGAGGTGGAAACGCTGTCGGATCGTTTCTGGGAGCTTGGAGCATCAGTTTTGCATGTCGTTTCTTTCATTGGGTTCTTGAGATCTGGGACAACAAGACCAGATCAGTCTTGTAGCCTTTGGGCATTGCTGAGATGTAATTTTGAGCACTTGAGCAGAAATAAAGAAGCCTCCCCCACAGGAAAAAGGCCCGGAGACG
>ML799364.1:0-15938 GCA_009831015.1 Picea engelmannii | reverse complement strand
CCCCTTTACTTTTAAGAAGACATTAATTAACACCTAGGAGGGTTTTAGCTTACGCCCTATGTTTATTTTTGTAGGATCTTTTCTTAGGGCTCGTCAAAATTTGTCTTAGAGATGTTTTAATTTAGGTTTTGATTTGAGCAGGGGGACAATTTAATTAGGGGAGTCGTTTTTAATAATTTTATCAGGCGTTAAGGTCTAGGTTCATCTAGGCTGTCTCATCATCATCATCAATGCGGTGTGCCCTTCAGGACGCACTACGTGCTCCAAGGGTGCCACTCACCTTGTTTGATTCGGTTGCGTGACGTGCCCTTCAGGATGCACCACGTGCTCCAAGGGCGCCACTCGTTGATTTGCATTTCTTTGCGCGACGTGCCCTTCAAGATGCACCATGTGCTCCAAGGGTGCCACTCGCTGGCTTGACGGATTGGTAGACTCTATAACCCCTGGAGTCAACACTCTACCAGGTGAACTTGTGGGAGACTAAGGGCTCTAAGGAATAAGGCCCCCGCCTTATTGGGCGCCCCTTAGAATCATCGTGAGCGACTGTCGCAGTCTGCCCTCACGGCATCGTGGATCCTCTCGAACTAGGTAATCGTTAACCTATAGTTCGAGCCACGGCGGGAGTGCTAGTAGGCTGTGGCAGGGCTATTTACCACACCTCTCCCTCAATCTCTCTGGAACTCATGTGTGGCCCCTTTACTCCATATGTGAGTCTGTTCGGCAAGCTATCGTCAGCCTGCATCATCAACCACCATGTCAGATCATGTCATCCACATATCATAAAATCAATAGCATATCTTCAAAACAAAACAATATCACTGTAAATGAAACGACCCAAATAGCCCACTCCCGGACTCAATCCAGAGTCCAAGGGAGTTCCACCGATGCCTCTGCATCCTCAAGGTCCGAAACCCTGCACACTCAATGAAACTGAGTCAGCAACACCTGTCTACAGCAATAGTAAAACATTTTGTCATAAATCATAATGCATCATCGTCAAGGTTAAGTGGTTCATCATCATAAAAATCCAGATCACTTGCAAGCAAGTGTCCTCAAAGAATAAGTTTTGTCAGTGCGCCAGAGCGGGATGTTATAGAACTTAGGAATTTGGTATTAAAGGAAATGCATAATGTTCCATTTGTCGGACATCCCAGTTACCAGAAACAAATTACAATAGTAAGAAGCCAATTCTTTTGGCTGGGAATGAAAAAATACGTTGTTGATTACATTGTCATATGTATTGAATGTCAGAGAGTGAAGGCTGAGAATGGGCACCCAACGGGTCTACTATAGTCATTACCAATTCCAGAGAAGAAGTGGGGAGTGGTAACCATTGATTTTATAACTAAAATGCCCAGGACAACAAGACAACATGATTCAATCATGGTAGTGCAACATGATTCAATCATGGTAGTGGTTGATAAATTGACAAAGGCTACTCATTGTGTTCCTATAAAAATGACTCATATAGCAGCTAATATTGTAGAAATTTACATGAGGGAGATTGCTAGGTTGCATGGGATACCTAAGACAATTGTCTTAGACAGAGACATAAAGTTTAATTCCAATTTCTGGGGGGGATTGTTTAAAGGATTTGGTACAAATATGAACTTTAGCATAACATACCATCCACAATCAAATGGGAAGACATATAGAGTCAACCAAGTAATTGAAGACATGTTGAGAATGTATGTGATGGATAAGCCATCTAAGTGGGAATATTAATTGCACTTGGTTGAGTGTTCCTATAATAAAGGGTATCAAGCTTCATTGAAAATGAGCCCATTTGAAGATTTGTATGGTAGGAAATGCAATACTCCAGTGAGTTGGGACAACCCAATAGATAAAGTGCTACCTGGGCCAGAATTGCTCAAGGATATGGAACACGCGATGATTAGAATTAAGAAGAATTTAAAGGCAACTCAAGATAGATAGAAAATTTATGTAGATAAGAACAGGACAACTACAGAATTTAAAGTGGGGGAGCATGCACTTTTAAAAGTGAACTCCAAGAAGATCTCTTTGAAGTTGGGTATTTTTACAGAGACAACAGCCAGATTCTGTGGTACATTTGAGATATTGGAAAGAATAGGTCCAGTTGCATACATGCTTGCATTTCTTTCTTCTAAGAATGTGCATAATTTATTTAATGTCTCTTTGCTCAAATAAATGTGTACATGATCTTAACCATGTTAATGATTGGAATTTGATTCAGGTAGAGACAGAGGGAGACCTTCAGGTCCAGCCAATGTGAATATTGGACAGAAAATTCAAAATGCTCTGGAATCGAGTTATAGAGCTGGTAAAAATCCAATGGACTTGCTATGGTTATGAGGATGCTACTTGGGAGCATGAATATTCCATACAAGCATAGTACCTACAACTTTTTGAATAAATTTTGAAATTTTGTTTATGTTTTTTATATGAACTGAGGAGAGTGCCAAAAAAAGGGGGAAGGGATGTAACACCATGGGTTTTGAGCCCTGTATTAAATGATGTATTGTGTTAATCCATGAAAGGCCAGAGTGCCCAAACAATTGAAAGAGGAAAGTGTGCCCAGGAAATGTAATGTTTGATCATTATTAATAATAAATACATCACTGGTTACTAGACAAACAAGGACAAGAGTTATAAGGGGATATGATTCCACAAGAGAAGGGGCTTGAGGGGAAAAGTATTTATTTTTATATTTTATTTACCCTTTTTTTAATGGAGAATAACAGTTACATGAGCTTCTCGTGGGGGAGGCCAAGTAGTTCCTTAATTCCAATATTGACATAAACCCATCTTTGGTATGTTGTGGGGATTCTGTATTCTTCACTCATTCACTCACTCACTCATGGTTGATTTTTCATTGTACACACCTTTCATCCTGTTCTCTTTCCACTAATTTTCTTTCACCCACTCGTATTTCCTCATTCGTGTTTGAATTGGGAAGAGAAAACAAATTGTTGTAGAGGAGACATGGTTTTGTTGGATGTAGAGACTACTGGTGTAGTCCATCCATGAATTAAGGCCTACATGTCTGAGATTATTTGTCCTATGTTCAACTTTGCTCAAAGTTGTGAATCCTGAGAGCCCGAACACAGAGATTCTTGACCAGAAGCACTAGAGTCTTGGAAGGAGGTGGACATCATGATGGACTATGTGGCAGAGAAGGGGTTCCATTCTATTGGGCTGTGCAGGCTCGGTAAAAGAGAGCTAGTGTACTTTGGATTGTTGTGGGTGCTGAGAATCATGTGAGAGCTTGAGTGCTGACTAGTTTGGGAAGCCAAGTGACACTATGGAACTGTCTTTATGGATTCATATCCCTGGCTCAGGGGTGGAATTCTTGTTGAGACTTGGAACAACAATGTCTATGGTTGGGTGGAACGTCCTTGGTCTGAATCCAATTGGTGATTCTTTTTATGAAAGATAATTGCTTTCTGTCATGGTTTTATTTACCTGTATATTTATTCCGCTGTGTAATTATTTTATATGAAATTCATATCCATAATATGCATGTTTGTTGGTTATTATTGTGCAATACATATGGTTCATTTTGTTTATGTTATATTAGAATATTGATCTATGCATGTGATATTTCATGCATTTTTATTAATTAATAATGTACTAGAAATAAAAAAAAGTCTGGAAGGGGACTTGAAATTAGTGTTCTCGTCTTGTGGGTGGTTGGGTACATTACAAAAGGTATGTGAACTTTCTCATAATGCAATAATATGTAGAAAGGTATATTAGAGTATGTATACTTTGTTGTACGAGCAAGCCTAGTAAGAGGAAGCAAGGTTCTATACCATCCCTTACCTGTACCCACTCGACCTTCAAAACAATTTCGATGGATGTTTTGGGAGGTTTACCAACCACACTGAAGAGAAATGACTATTTATTTGTGGTAGTTTATAGGTTCATCAAAATGTGCATTCCCATGCCTTGTAAAAAGACCATCAAGGGACAAGAAGTAACAAACTTGTTCTTTAAACAGGTTTGGGTGCACTTTGGGATACCAAGGAGCATCATCTTAGATAGGGATACAATATTTCTCAATGCATTTTGGACTACATTGTGGGAGAAGATGGACACTAAGTTGAAGAGGTTTACATCATTCCATGCATAGAAATATGGGGAGACATAAGTAGTCAACATGACTTTGGTGCATCTTTTGAGGGGTTACAATCAGAAGCATCTAAATACTTGGGATGAAAATATGATCTATATATAACACTCTTATAACATAGGAGTCCACACTTCTACTGGTAAGTCACCTTTTGAAAAACAAATTGGGTATTTTCCACCTTCACCCTTAGATGTTGTATATGGACAACAAGGAGGACTGAGGGAGGACCTCACATAAGATGAAATAAAAGAAGAATTTTTGTTTGAGAAGATTAGACACATCCATTTGCAAGTACAAGATACATTGAAGAAGTCACAGCAAAAGTAAAAGGATATACATGACCAACACATAACAAAGAGAACATTTAGAGTGGGATATAGAGTTTGGTTATAGCTGCATAAGGAAAGGCTACATGGTCTTGGTAAGAAGATCAATACTTTGTGATATTTTCCTCTTGAGGTATTGGAAAAGGTGGAAGATAATTCCTACAGACTTGGTCTACCCCCATACATGTTCATTTACTCAGTAGTGAATGTGGAGAATCTCAAACTTTGTAAGCCTTCCATAATAGATCAGGAGGAGGAGAAGGTCCTACCTTCCACAAAGGACATGGAACTAGATTCTCATGAAGAGTCAAAAGAGGAAAACGTTTTTCAAAAGAGGTCTATAACTACAATACAAGGAGAACATGACCCATTGACATTTGGAAAATTAGGTTGAAAGGACAACTTCTATGAAAAATAAAGTGGTATTCCGGGGCGAGGGTAGATGAAAAATTTCCTCACCTCATTCAGTAAATATTTCGGGGACCAAAATCCTCCCTAAATGGGGATGTAAGATTTGTATTGGATCATTATATTATTTTTCATCTATCTCTATGCTTTCAGAGTGGAAGAAATTGGAGGAATCAACTTGCAATTCCATTTGAGCGGCAGGTCCCAGTTTGGAAAATTGGGGTCCAGAACCTTCTAGATCCATTTTGAGGCATTAAATGACATTTTTTGGTGTTTCGTTGTTCAAAACTTGGGCCCAACCCCTTGACGGTGTTCTACACTCCGACACCTTTCCAATGGTGTAGACCATGCATCAATTAGAGTTTGTATGAAAACATTATGCCTCCCACAATTTGACCTATCATGTTGACCACAATGGTACGAGAGGATGTCATGTCAGCCCCCATTGCTCATGCATATGGGGATATCCATGTGATTATTTTCAATAATATTCTATAAGGTTCAAAAACTACCACAATTGAGGGTTGAGGAAGTTAAACCTAGATGGCTATGAGCCTATGTTAAATATCAAGCTACTAGGAGGAGAAGGGGTTCTATTTTTTTGAATTGTATCTTGTTCCATAGCCGAGAAGAACATCTAAGGGTGATATTCCGAGTTCATAATAGTGAAAGAGATATTTTGTAGTATCCATACAAGCCACGGTTCAAAGGAATCTCAATGAAGAGTGCCTCTTTCTTTGTACTTGCATCATTTATATACTAGAAAAAAAAATAGCAGAGAAACCTCACCTTTTAGCTAGGTTTTCTCCCATATTGGGTTTCCTAGTTCATATCTTGTGTTTATTTGTGGATGGTGTGATTTTATTTTATTATTCTCTATTTTCCACATTTTATCTATTTCATGCATAAGCATAAAATCAATAGCTAAATATTTTGGAGATCTAAAGGAAAAATACCATAATAGTAAATATTTTAGTATTTAATTATATATGTTGTGATGAATTATTCCAATGGAATATCCATGACAATTTACATATCAATAACACATAAATGTTATACCTTTATTAATGGAAGAAATGTTCACTTTCCTCTTCAAAGGGGAGACCTCCAATTGACTACATCTCTAATTATAAATAACTTCCCAATATATATCATTAAATTGCATCTACTTATTTATGTAGCATTTTTTACCACCTAGGAACATTATAGATAAGTAAATTTCTGGTAGTTGTAACCTTCTAGTAAAGCTTCTTACATTTATTACATTCACACTATTACATGGTCCCTATTTACTAGATATTACCTCCACACATAGAAATACATAGTGACCTATATATGTACTTAGGGGTTTAGGGAGGTTATGACCATAACATGAATGATTATCTAGATGTATCAAGATGATGATTTCCACACCCCCTCTGCCCTGCCTTCCCTCATCTTTCCTATAAATAAGATGAATTTAATTAGTTTCAATGTATAGGATAATTTTCCTTCAACAATTAAGAACCTCATAAAATTAATGAAATGAGAAGCCACTATTGTCCAAGCCATTTGGAGACAAACATTATCTCTAAAATTTATGATTTGTAGAACTATTTTTGCTAGCTTACTGAGTTTTGGAATGTTGTTAGCATTTGTTTTTACTATGTAGAAATTTATAATGTATGAGAAATTTTTCTTGTTTTGTGTATCGCATGAATTGTTTGTCTATAGCCATAAGCATAGTACTATCGTTAGTTGTTCATTTTCAAACTTGTATGTGATGCAAATGGTTATTTAATTTTTTTTCTTTTATTTTACTAGTAACATTTTACTAACGGTTTAAAATAATAATATATTTGGTGCTATGTTTACCTGATTATATTTCTTAGTTTATCTGATGCATAATTATAAACTTTGCATATTAGATTAGTTTCATCTCATTTATATCATTCAAAAACATAAATGGTGGATCAAGCCACAACTCGTGAAACCACTCAAAACCATTTGAAGGTTGTTGGGGAATAATCCATATGAATTCTCTATTCTAAATAGTGGAATGTCTAATTCGGACCTTTCATTTGGAAGAATCCCTACTAATTTCATATATGAAATTCAACTCTACCAACAATTCATTTAGCAACATTATGTCTATGACATGGGCATCCCATAAGAAATTATCCATGCCATCATCTATATCATTATCTTCATCTCCAACATGTGAAGAACCATTGTTACTTTATATGTTATGAATTGGTGACTCAAGATGTAGATTTGGGAATTGAATAAGTGGTTGATTTAGAAATTCTTGGTCTGCTTCCTCTCTAATTTGTGCTCATTTAGTAGCCTTCACTCAAGTTGACATCATAATTGGGTGCAATGGTATATGGTAGCCATGTTGATCGTCATTTTAATCCTAATTGCAAAAATATCGAATGATAAATAAATGGCATTAATAAATACAATGAATTTAGTATATGAAAATATTAAACCAAACATGTATTAGAAGCATGGGAATTTACCAGTTTATAAAAGAAATATCGAATTAAGCAATAAATTTACATTAATTCTATCGAAAATCCAAAAATACAATTACTCAATGATGTTTTTCTTATGCTCCAATGGGAGATCTAAACATAGTCCCAATGCAATCCATATTCAATGAGATATTGATGGTCTACAAAATTTAAAACTTATTAACAACTTTTCACCTAGAGACAAACTATTAATTTCATGCACAATTGCAAGTTTGGATGCCTTCTTTTTCATAAAGAGCTCTTTATCATTAAAGTGTTACTCAAATGAAAATTCTGAATGAACAAATATCACTTAGAGTTATTTATGAAACCTACAATATTTACATGAGTGCATCAATGACCATCAATATATAAAAGGTTCTTCTTATTAAAGTTTCCATACACAACCATTCACAGACATACTATACATGGAAATGCCAGGTTTGTATGTATCAATATTCAAGTAATCATAGTGACTTGAAAGAGGAACACAAAATAACATAAGTGCGACTCACATTTTTGGATGAATGAACACATGTAAAAGGATAAACAACCCAAGATTTATAGGATCTATTTTAGACATGGAAATCATTTGATTATTACCACAAAAGGATAATTTGGTCCTAGCATCAAGCACATGTAGGGAAGAAAATCAAGTGACATACAAATAACAATTTAGAGATGGGAAGTGAGAAGTTATCACTACCATCCAACAAGAGATAAGGAAGGATTATGACAACATGGTTGTCATGACTAGAATAGAAGATGGAAGAATGTTGAAGTTGAATGGGACATATTCCCATGCACACACTGCTACATACCTCTCTCATCATGACTCAGGTATAATTCCATCTAGTATTTTTTCGCATGCTAGATTTGGCCATATTAACTATGATAGTCTTGATTTATTAATAAATCATGGTGTTTCTTGTTTTCCTAATATCCCTAGGAAATTGAATCAGTGTGATGCTTCTATCCTTCGAAAACACAACAAACAACCCTTTCATGATTCGACTTCCAACGCATGTAGAAAACTTGAAATGACTCATTATGATTTGTGCAGACCTATACATGTTACTTATGCAAATGGAAACAAATATATGATGACTTTTATTGATGATTAAACCAAAATGTGGTGGGTGTATTTGCTAAAAGACAAATCACAAGCTTTTGAAACATTTAGAAGTTTTTGTGTATGGATTGAAAATGAAGCTCAGTCTCGTATTGGATCTCTTTGCAATAAAAATGGAAGATATATACATCAAATGAATTTGAAAGTTACCTTAGCCAACCTGATATAAAACATCAAACACGAGTTCCATAAAATCCTGTATAAAATGGTGTAGTTGAACGAATGAAAAGGAACTCCTAAATATGATTCATTCCATGATGTTTTTTAAGAATGTTAAATTGATGTTTTGGGTTGATGCAATTTTATGTGTAGTTTATGTAAAAAAAAAATTCAATGTCATGCTATAAAAAAAGAGACTCCATATGAATGTGGTATGGAAACATTCCTTTAGTGACGCATCTTAGGGTATTTGGTTCGACCTGCTATTCCTTGATTCCTATGGAACAAAGAATAAAGATTGATGCATGGAGTTGGAAGTGCATCTTCTTGGGGTACTCAAATACCACCAAGGGGTATCGTCTTTATGATGAGAAAAAAAATAAATTCATCCTTTCCAGATATGTGATCTTTCTTGAATCCTCCAAGAAAGGCAACACTGTTGAGAGACAACTTGATCATCTAGAAATATTCACTCATGTAAATATATTTCATGAATTTGATGATGATATTCCACATATTGAAGGGGGGATCCCTATATTAGGTCAATCTCTGGAATATCCTTTTGTAGCACCATCTCCCCCATATGAAGAAGTTCCTTCCACTTCATCAGAACATGAAGTTAAATTGGATGATGTGATCAACAAGATTGAAAATATGAGGCTTGATGAGAACTCAACACCATCTTAATCAACTGAGAAACCTATACCATCTTAGAAAAGTCCCCCAAAATGGATTACAAAAACACTTGAAAGTGTTCATCCTTATGAGGTTGGGAATACAGGAACCAAATTTTCCTCAAAACAAGATGGAGGTAATGTAGATAATTCAAACTCAGATACTGTAGATGACATGGATGTTTCATATTATTTTGAATTGAATTTATCTACTAACCATGAACAAATTCCTTTAAAGAATCCACTTCTCATGATGAATGGAAAGAAGCCATACATAAAGAATATGATGTTGTCATAAAGAATGGGACATGGAATTTGATGGACCCTCCATATGGAACCAAAATGATTGGTTGGAAGTGGGTATTCAATAAAAAGTATATATCATATTTCTCACTTGACAAACACAAAGCTATGATCGTGGAAAAAGGATTTTCATAGAAACAAGGTGTTGATTGTGAGGATAATTTTTCCCCCACAACAAAATGGGCTACCATCCGCACTCTATTTTCCATGGCAGCACAAAATAGATGGAAAATTCATCAAATGGATTTGAAGATTTTCTTATTGAATGGAGACTTTAAAGAGAATTTGTTCATGTCTCAACCAGAAGGCTTTGTTGTTAAGGGACAAGAACATAAGGTATGAAATCTCATCAAATCCTTGTATGGATTGAAACAAGCACCATGAGCATGGTATGAAAAGTTAATGAGCATCTTATGAAATTATATTTCAAGCATTTCAATCCTGATGATACAAATTTTTTTGTCAAGAAGGTTGGAAAAATTGTTGTGTGCCTTGCAGTATATGTAGATGCATGTTCATAACAGGGAACAATTAGAACTACATTGCATCCATAAAGAAAGAGTTGAAGAAATAATTCTTGATGAAAAATTGCGACATATTCACTACTATTTGGGCATTGAAGTAATACAAAGTCCAAAATACATATTTGTCTGTCATAAAAATTACATCGGAGAACCGTTGAAATTTTTTGGCATGGCTAAGTACAATCTTGTTCCTACTCCAATGGAATAGAATTTGAAACTCACATCAAATGAATGGAATGAATTTGAGGATGTAATCAACTGTAGAAACCTTATGGGAAGTCTTATCTATCCTACTACCTCCATAACAAAAATTTTATTTGTAGTTTGGATTCTTTTTGAGTTCATGCAAAATCATTGTGAAGAACATTGGTATGCTACAAAAAGAGTTCTGAAATGATTGAATGGAAATCAAAATTTTGGACTTAAGTACTCTAAGGTGGATGACTTCAACCTTATTAGATATTTTGATTCATACTTTGATGGGGATAAACAAAATGGAGTATCAACTTTAGGCTATCTCATGAGTCTTGGATCAACAATTGTCTCTTGGAGATCACACAAACAATTAGTTCCAACATATTCCATAATAGAGGCAAAATATCTGGTAGCTACAGAGAAGAAAAAGGAGATTGTGTGGCTCAGGAAAATACTTGAATATTTGCAGAAGAAACAAGTGAATTATGCTCCTCTTCTAGTTGACAATACTTTTGCAATCAAGTTGGCCAAGAATCCTAGATTCCATGGTTTAACAAAGAACATCAAAATAGAGTATCAACTAATTTGATATCATGTAGAGGCCAAGGAAGTTTAGAATGTTGCTTGGACTCACACACACCCCTTCAAATTAAGGGGGAGAATGTTGTACAAGTAATCCTTTATGGTTAAATTACTTGTAGTTGTAATGTAAATATGAAGAGTCGTAGGTGATATGAATGATCACCTATTTGGGAATACCAAGAGTCATTTATTCATGTATATATTCACCTATCATACCAATGCAACATCATCAACGTGGAGTTACAATTTCTTTGCAATGCTTGGCCTGAAAGGTTTCTCTTATCCCCTAGAATGTTTTGGACCTCCTAGTAGAGATGTTCTGGGTAGAATTGATATCATACTTTAGCTCACTATAAATCTCAGATGACTTAGTAGAGGGGCATGGTTTGTTCTATTTCATATCAAACACAATGTATTTGGCTTCCAACTTTCATAAAGAGGTATATGGAAGTGTTCCTACATATATTTTCTATACAACCTATTTATTATGGATTGCAACAAATTGTATCAAACCATAAATTTTGAGTAGTCATTCATTCACATAATGGAATAGTGTGATACAATGAGAGCTTATCTTCAACCCTTAACATTTTATCAACCACATACTACCAGGGTTTCATAAAACATATCTTGTTCACAGTGAAGTACCATTAGTCAAGGATGGTTATTGGAATATGGCATGCTACAATTGGTGGGGTAAAGTGGCTTTCCATTTGTTTTCTACAAAATGCCTATGATATGTTGCTCCAAAAAATATCTTGGGACATTTTTTTACTTGTGTAATATCTGGTGTGATTGAACTCAATCCCAAATTACGATCCTACAAAATAAAATGCACAATTATTCAAATGCATGTGAAAAGGTAGCATAAATTCAATACGATATTCAAAATATAAATACAATATAATGATAAAGGATAACTTGGATAAATGACATGAGATTGAGGAATTTGAAGAACCAACCATTTGATATTATCACTCTTTTCCCTTGTGCATTTTGGATAAAAGCATAATCAATACGTGTCTACATTCTTAGAAGAAAGTTTTGGAAGCATGTAATATTATAACTTCAAATGGACATTTGAATGCCTTTCCTAGGTATCTAATGTGTCTATTATACATTGTCACAATAGTGCATCTATTCATAGAGAATGCATTGAGACACTAGATTTTGATGTGCACCAAAAAAATACCTACACTAAATGTGGAGGTTTGTAGTTATATTTTCACTAAAAATAGTGTTATGGTGTATTCATGGAAATATAGAACACTAGTGCACAGAAAACTATTAAGCATAACACAAATTAATTTTTGACAAAAAAACGACTTCACTTTTTTCATCAATGTGCTAAAAAATGAAATGGAAAGAAAGGTGAAAAGTTTGTTTTGTAAACTTGACTTAAAAATAACCCTAAATGGTAATCCATTGTTGTGCCCAAAGTTAGAGGAGAGGTTTGTGCAAGAGAGATTTATCAAATAAGAGATAGGAGTGGGAAGATTTTTCCAAAGAGAAAAAATTATAAGGGGTCATCTCGGGTCACATGCAAAATCATAGAAAATAAATTTTAGGTATGTAACTTTATTATCTTCATATAAACAAATTTTCCCTTACTTGATTAAAAAAATTTGATAAACCATATTTACAGATCATTTAAAAAAAACAGAAAGGTGTTGAGATCAATTCCTGCTTCTGAAATTTCCTTTCCCTTTCTATTTTCCCAACTTCCTTTTTCCTTTTCTCTTCCCTCTTCTATACCTACCCTTGTTTCCCTTTTTCATTTTTCCCTTATTATATCCCTTTCTAGTTACCATACTTGGTCGTATTTCAAAAAATAGACAGGTTCATGGGTTAGCGGGCCTTCATTTCCATCCATGTTCCTATGTCATGATTCTGACCAACTGCCTTGCTAAAATATACTTAGCCATTTTTTGCAACTTCGCGGGTTCACAGATTCAAGCCTTCATTTTCCAAGTCTCGCAATCCCCACTTTACACCCAAATTTTTTTGATCTACATTATGACCATTAGATTTATCGTGGGTGTTGAGCCCCTAAGTATTTCATTTATCCTACATTCAAGTTTGACCGACTTCTTTTCAACACTTAGCTTATTTTTTATCATCCATAAATATGGGTTTGCGGGTTCATGAAAAGATCCATACTCAAAATTTCTCTCGTTCGTCCCTACCATTTTCATTATTTTCCCAATATGCATTAAGTGTGGTTTAATTATGATAATTAATCATGTAGGCTCTGAAAATATTGTCATTAATAGTGAAGGGCTCGAGGATATTTCTCATTAAATTGCATTAAAACACTATTTTACAAAGGTTATATTATTGTCATCTCTCTGAAAATATTCATTTCAAGTTATTATACAGATGAAAGAATACCCGTGTCAACCTATGACAACAACAACTAGAAAACAGTTCTATGGTGATACTCTAAATATCCTTGGTCGTGAAGACCAGAACTTTCAGTGGTCTAGAGAATATTCATATTACTCCTCTCCTCCTGCATAAAAAGACATAATATGGGCATCTAGAATAGCTCACGCAGGATGTGTTCCTGAAGTCTTTGACTATAAATAACTTGTTGCATGGTGCATGGAGAAGTACGTGCCCAACCATAGAATTATACAACTCCAAGGTCATCCTCCTATTTCCCTTTCACCGCAAGTCTTTCACAAGATGTTCAAGGTCCCAGAGTTGACGCTTACCTTCAAAGGAAAAGATTGCATATATTTCTTGAAGAGACATAAAAATGGTCTTGACCTCTTGCATAAATATTTAGAGAATCTCGCGTCTATTCCATAAGACATAACTAGGATCTAGGTTCACTCTTTTAAAAACCCCTTTCGATAAATCGCATGGTTGTTTACCAGGTTGACGGGTCAAGAAAGCATTTCTACCATTTCTCGCATGACTATGTATATTTTATATTTTACAGTAAAAGAATAGACAATATTTAAATAGGGAAAATTTATTTCTATCGAAATCTCATCCCAGTTAACGCACTACAAAAAAGATAAAAAATTCTTTATTGCATCCTATTTGATATTTTCTATAGTGTATTGATGTAAATTCCCAAAGTTAACCATAAGTAAGCAGGTGAATCATGAAACAAATATGGTTACCTTCTGGTCTTAGGCATTATGGAGACATAAGACCCCTTTGTATTTTTATGAAGCCTATAATGATTTTGTCTCATTCTTCAAGAGGTTGTTGTTGGGAGAGAATACTTCAAGGATATATGACTCAATACTAACGAGTTTAAGAAAAAAGGAAAGGGTCCTAGTGAAAGGAGCACCCAGTCTCTAGTTGTTACTTCCAAAACTACCACATCTCAAAGCAATGCTCCAATGACTCACCCAGTTAGAAAGATTTCCAACAATATTTCAAGTGGGGGAGGAGAGAAGAATCCCCCCCTTGGAAAAATCGAGAGCTCACATAAGCTCCATGTGAGAAAAAAGGAAGAATTTAGTGCAAGAGGAAGAACACAACCTTATAAAAAACAACATCAATAGCTTTTCTCTAGAAGACATGCAGCTCAAGGTAGATATTGAGAAAATATTTTCCACAATCGGTCAGCTGAGAAATATTTCCCCACAAAATTCATCATTAGAGATTGTTGCAAATGAGACCTTCAGTGAAGAAGGTTCATTTACTTTCCAAAGTGTTTTTTTTTATAAGTAATCTAAAATATATATTGTAGAAAGAGGTGATCAGAAAAATAAGAAGGAAAAATATCGCTCAGAGGTTGACTTGAAAGACATGTGGCCATCCCAAATCTCTAAAATTCACAGAGCAACCGGGGATGCTCTTGATGATTCTATTGATGGTATACAAGCATAAAGGGTGAAATCACGGAGGTGGGTTACACTCTCGTGACAATCAGGTCTCCAAAATTTTGAAAAACATTTTTTCGGCCGAAAGATATTGTCTTCGGCCGAACTATTTTTCGGCCGAAAAAATAAACGTCAAATCGAACGGTTCAATAACTGCCCCCTCGATTTGCGGGTACAAGTTTGGTCGTCCAGATATTTTCTTTCCGGCAATCCTTTTTCGGTCGAATAATTGTTCAGCTGAACTATTTTTTCGGCCGAAAGATAGTTTGGCCAAACAGATTTGTGGTTGAAAATTTGTTCAGCCGAACTATCTTTCGACCGAAAGATTGTTTACATATTAACCACACATCGATATTGAAACGTTTTAGAAAATTTGTTGTTGTTTGTTTTCGTTTGTTGTCGTTGTCGTGAGCTCGTGTGTGAGGAGGTTGCGCATCTGAGGTCACCGGGAGGTCGTGAGCACAGGGGTCATCGAGAGGTCGTGAGCGCAGGGGTTGTCGTTGCGTTTGCGAGCATGGACGCAACAAACAACATGTAAGTTTCTATACATTTAATCTCATATAGGTTTTAAAATATCTGTTTTAAATGTAAATTTTTGTATTTTTGGACTGTGAGGGGGCCACGGGTGGCCAGTTCTGTGGCCAAGCCGTGGGCGTACCCACGGCTTGGTCACAGGTCTGGCCACCCGTGGCCAAATTCTCCAAATTCGCAGCCGCCCCAAAATAGTGTCAAAAACCATCTCAAAAACCGATGTTGTGGCTTTAATTTGACTAGACTGTGTGGAAAAACCTTCTCCTGTCAATGTTGTAGTTTTCATGGACATTCTCTACTATATTTTAATGTTTAAAGGCTGGCCACCTGTGGCCAAAATTTTATCGCTACAAAATTTCATGAACAGTCTCTGCTAGATTTTAATGTTTAAAGGCATACAGTTTTCATGAACACTCTCTGCTATATTTTAATGTTTAGTTAATATGTATATACATGTATAATTTTTTGAATATGATGTCTAAGATTAAGAATGTTGTAGTTTTCATGGACAGTCTCTGCTATATTTTAATGTTTAAAGGCATGCAATTTTCATGAACACTCTCTGCTATATTTTAATGTTTAGTTAATATGTATATACATGTATAATTTTTTAAATATGATGTCGAAGATTAAGATAAATACGGAGATAG
>ML799363.1:104611-116591 GCA_009831015.1 Picea engelmannii | reverse complement strand
TTACCAGGACAAGAGGGCATGCTGCCCAATTTTCATACACAACACACCCTCAGAACAACTCCTCTCACATCGGTAACAATTTCTCATCTTTCTTTCCTCTCTAAAATATTGTAAACGCAAGCCCAAAGGAGTTGTACCCAAGCGGCTTGCTTTCCTTTCCTTCAGTCTTTACTTTGCAAGTTTAGATTAATTTTCTTTTCTGTCTTTACTTACTAGTTTAGCTAGATTAGTTGTGATTTCTACATGCATGCTCAACTTAAAATAATCTAGAGTAGATCTCATAACACATGCTAGCTTAGAGCCCGTGGTGGCTTAGATTAAATCTTTATTTTCCGTTGCATGCAAGTTTCAGTTTATCTAATCTTTATATTACACATGCTCATCCTAACATTGGTTTCATAAAGGCATAAAGTAATCATCTATTACAATTCCGCAAGTTACTTTCAGTTCTCACACTTCACATGTGCAATCTAATAAACTAAGAACTCAATCGTTAATTCTGGTTCGGGTCCCCAAGGCCTTTTCCAGATGCTAAATTTTAACTTGCAATACATTTGTTTAAAGGCATCAGCCTTCTTATCTTTCAGTTTCAGTTTTTTGGCAAACCTTTGTTGAGCAAGTTACAAGCACTCAATCACACTTCGCAATATTTAGCTCATAGGTCTAAAATTTATTAATTAGACTTAATAGGACGCCATAACTCACCATCTTCGCCACTTAAAAATTGGGGTTTTGAGGAAAGCCATGGAAAGTTTTCCGGAGTACTCGGCCTTAGGGTTGACCTGTGAAGCTAGGGTAGGCCTCGTTGCCTCACTTCTTGAGCATCTAGCAACCACTTGGTAATAGGGGGAGGAGAGTTTTGGGTTGACACCTAGATAGGGCTAAAATTAATCTCACACTTAATCACTTAAGTTAATCTTCAAACTATAACATCAGCAATACAGTTACACACTTGCAAGTTCATTGATCAAACCCTAGGGAAAACGACTCACTAAGGTGTAGAAACCCTAGGCCTTAGTGCGTTTTCTCCTTCCTTGGCTCAAAGACAAGATAAAAAAAAATGGTTCGGCTAGAAGAATAGGATTAGAGTGTTGCTATGGCAAAGCTCTATCTAACTTCAACAAAACCAAATGGCTCATTAACTTAGTAGGGACATGAGACAAGGACATTAGCAAGTGCTTTTCACCTAGGGTTTTAATTCAACAAATTATAATAACAAAATGCAAGTAAACAATACTATAACCATTCAATCAAGAAGGATTGTACAAATTTACTTACATTTAACCAAGAAATCATATAGCCATACCCTAGTTGTAAACCTTCCACCAAGAGAAATGCCAAAAATAGCTAAAACAAGCTTCCTTCAACAAGTGCGCCTTAGAATTTCAGCCAAAACCCTAGAATAGGGCGCAAATTTCAGACCTCACCAAGTGGTGAGTGAAAGATGATGAAAATATGAGAGTGAAAACCCTTAATATATAGCATACCAATGACCTTAATTAAATTTTAGGTCATTAAAAGGCCGACAAGGCCAAAATACACAATAATACTGTTTTACATTAAAATGTCATAATGAAACCCTAATCAAGCAAATAATGAAGACGTCATGCCCCTTTAGGGTGACGTTAGCCCTTTCTAGGGCAAATGTGGTCTCCTGGAGCAAAACGTTAGCCCTTCTTGGGCCTCTGGAAGCTGCCACATGTGCCAATCCTGCCACAACTGCCTCCCAAAACGTCCATAATGTTGGATGACGTCATAGGCATAATGGGTGATGTTATGGGCCTTCCAAGACCAACGTCTCAGTGGAAAGGGCACAACCCCCCTGGGTATAGGTCTGCTCAGCTGCCTCTGGTGGAACGTTATGCTCTTCCCTAGTGCAAACACTCTGTCTTGTCTCTGCCCCCTGTTGGGGTCTGAACATCCATCTGGTGGGCTCTTCAGCCCCATGGAGGTCCGAACTAATCATTTCTTCATGTGTACCTGTCCAATGTGGTACCTGTGCGTCGGGTATGATCCTGCACATCAACAAATACGCCCTCCATGGGCTCATAAGTCATAGGGATCATGGCAATTTCAATCACATCTAATCATCAACATTATTAAACATGTGCATAAAACCCCTTTTACCCAACCAAGTGCTCAAAGACATTATACAAATCTGCTATACAAGTTTGGGGAAAGTGACAGGGCATCCTATTGGGCTAGTGTCCACTGGAAAAGGGATGTTTGCGGAAGAGATTAAATCCAAGTCATGTAAACGGGTGAGGTGGATAAGGGATGTCCTGACAAGGGGTGCATTGATAGCAGGGAAATGCAGGGCTTACCTGTGGGTGCATTTGTAGAAGGCGAGCTGCACCTTTCTTGGATGCAAATGTTTCCAAGCCCATTCACGCCTTTTATTCTTATTCTTTATTGATTTTTCTTCAAGAAACTAATCAGGGGACACTGACCTGACGTGGTGACTAGTGGTGGCAATGTTACCCACAAGCACTTTCACAGAAATGAGAAGGCTGGCTCGTGATGAGACCCACTTTCTCTTGGCCATGCAACTAAGAGCCACTACCCTGGCGTGGTAACCAACTGCTAGTAGTGTCATACCCCTAGGTGCCCATGGACCTAATAGGCTGGCGCGCGATGAGACCCCCTATCCTCTGACTAGGTCTTGTTTTATTATTTTTTATATGTCCCTCTTATCTCTTGCTGAGAATCCTTTTATTGCTTTCTTGGGGATCCCTGTGCGAAGCATCTCGAGGTTTTATTTTTAGGCTTTTATCTTTTGCCAACTTGCTTTTACCTTCTAGGCGTTTAGCCCCTTCTTCCCACAAGGCAAGGTGCAACCCTTAAATGATTGGCCAACCCAATGCCCGAACAAATGTAATGGGATGGATGAGTGGGAAGTAAGATGAAAAAGTGGTAATATGACGGGAGGGGACGATGACTTTTCAAAAATCCCCCCAGTGTCAACTCAAAACCTATGGGCACATGCTTACTAGGGCATCCTGTCATTCCCCCTAGACATGGTCAAGTGGATAAGTATAAGATCCAAGCATTTGTTACAAACAAAAGGAATTAAATGCACATGTTCAAAGGTTTTGAGGATCAGAGTGAGGCATGCCATGATACCCGGACTCATTACCTCATGGTGCAAGATCTATCTTTGCTACAGGACCAAGCCGAAGGTTATGGATGCTGCTGCTGCTGACAAAGTGGAGGTGCTGAAAGGAAGAAAAGATGGGCCCTCCAGGGCCATGCTTAAGTCGATCTGGTTCTCGGTACTCCATATCTAAGACCTGTGGGCCTCGAGACATAATCTCCTTAGTTATCCCTAAAAGTGGGGTATAACAGGCCTTGTCGACCTTTTGGTGACCTAAAATTTAATTAAGGTCATTGCTATTGGATAAATAGAGAGCTAAAACTCTCTTATTTTCATCATGTTTCACTCACCACTTGGTGAGGTCTGAAATTTTCAGCCCTTCTAGGTTTCTTGGCTGAAATTGTGGCGCACTTGTTGAAGGAGGTTTCTCTTTGGTGATTTTTGGCATTTTCTTGGTGGAAGGTTTATAACTAGGGTTTGGCTAAATGAATGTTTGGTGAATGTAAGTGAATTTCTGCAATCCTTCCCTTGAATGGTTATAGTGTTTTACTTACATTTTGTTAATGAATTTGCTGGAATAAACCCTAGGAAACAAGTAGATGTTGGTGTCCTTGTTTTAATTCCCTGCTAAGATTGTGCCAAGGAGCTTTTACCTATTGAAGATATTTCTAAGGACTTGCCTTTGCAACACTCTACCTATGCTCTTCAATCCTAGCCGTTTTTATTCTGGTCATTGAGTTTAAAGGAGGAAAACGCACTAAGACCTAGGGTTTTTACACCTTGGTAAGCCGTTTTCCCCTAGGGTTTGATTGTTGAAGCCTTGGTTCAACAACACTTCACTATCAAACTCTCTTGTCTTTAGCCCTTCCATTATCATTTTGCTTCTTGAACATTTGCCGTTACCTTTGACTCCATTTTCCCTATGAATGCATTGATCTAAGACCTTTATGTTCGAGTGCCTTGACCACAAACTTCAAACAAACAATACCTTTGAACAATTGCTAACATCTTCTAACCCTAGCCTAGACTAACCTACTAACCCTATTTGGTGCCATTATCCATTTGAATTATAGCTATACCTTGCAGCATTTTAGCTTCTTTAAACAAATTGAATGATTGGCTAATGCACGATAGTCTTTGCTTCTAGATGAATGATGGTATTACGATATTGATGATAAAACGTTCTTGCTCATTGTGAAGCTTTCTTAGGCATTTATTGTGAAGTGACGTAATGTAACTATTGCTATTGTACATCGTTGATTTACTTCATCAATATTATTGGTCAATTGCTTTATATCAGAAAGTCCTTGATTATATGAAGTACTAACCAGCAAGTGACATTGCATATATATAGTTTTCTTGTTGCTTTGTTCTGGGCAGGGACACTTCTGTTTGTTATTATCTTTATTGCCTGATTAGCCGGACTTTCTGATCGGTGGTGACTTGTGAGGGGGGAAACTTTTACTTAGCCATAAGCCTTTGCCTTCTCAAAACCCCAGGTCACCGGGGACGTCTCCCCTGGGCCTACCACCCTAAATAGAAAGAGTTATCCTATCGAGGTGACTGTGGTAGGATAGTCTCCATTTTCGCCAGTTTGCCTTCCTTTCACCTTTACTAGTCTTTCTCTTGCATTTTCTACTTGATCTCTAGCATTTACTGAGCAACTCATAGTACCATATTATTGTTGATATATACTGTTATATATTGCTGCAAATTAGGGAGAACAAGATTAACTTGCTGATCCAACTAACATACATCATTGCAAAGTGTCTTTTCTTGTGTCTTGGGCAGGTATTTCACCATTTGCAGGTTACTCAACATAATTGGAAACCCTTGACCTTTTCAAGACTTCATTCCACACATTTCACTCCATTTAGACTTGAACTCTAGAGGCTTCAGTTCCATTTCCCTCCATCTCCAACTCAATCCCCCTAGGGTCACCGAGATCGCCTCTCTAGAGTGACCTAGTCACTCTTGAAGTGCGGGACCTACATCGAGGTGACATTGGGTGTAGGATTATCAAGTTGTAGCACTTGCTTTGTGGTTGGGTCGGGCTTTTCCCAACCTACAACTTGCGCTATGAGACACCCTCCATTAAAACTTCATCTCATTGCTAAGGTTTCTTGAACAAGGGTTACTAAGAGAAGTACAAGTGTGTACACTGATCCAAATTTATTTTTAGATCGAAATGAAGGTGAAGATATAACAATGAAATATACAGAGATATTGCGAGATAGACAAAAATATTGCAATAAACATAGAGGTATGTGATGCACAATTTTTTTTAATGAGAGAATGTACAAAAACTGTTAAATTACAGAGTGAATGACTCGCTAGAATGGTGGTAGCTTATCTCTGAGAAGAGATGTGATGGTTACGCTCATTCGCAAGAAGATGATGATGTTTACAATGAGGCTCTTGAGGCCTTTTTAACATAAAGAAAATCCAAAACCCTAACCCCGAAAGATGAAATGCCAAAAGGTTTGCGGGCCCCAATCGGGGTAGTTGGTACGTCAACTTCCCAGGGCGTAACTTTTGCATACGATCTCCATTTCGGGCGTTCTATACCTTGGCAGAAAGGTCTAGCCGAGCACTACATATTTCGTTCAACCCAGATGATGCCTTTGAAAAACATATGGGCGCTTTCGTGCCCAAAAAATATCGTTTAGGGCCTCAAAACGACCTCAAAAGTTTAGGTCTCGAAAAACCGTAGAAAAACTGCCAAGGTGGAAACCCATGTTTTTAGCCAGTGGAATAGGTGGGTGGCCACCGATTTCCACCTGTATCATACACCGTCCTAGGTTTACCCTAGTTTGATTGGCATATCCTAGGGAGTAAAAGGGCTTACACCCCTAGGGTCGTTGTTGATCTAACTCTTTATTTTAAGACTCCATTCACCCAATTTTCTAAAGGAAGTAATCTGAGTTTTGCATTGGAGAAATAAAATAGCGTATTGGGAAACATGAACTTTTTCCATTTCAATTTTCTCCAATTTGAGTTTTGTTCCTTGTGCCTAGTGCACCTCTTATCCACTAGGGCGTCCCCTCTAAAGGGGTATTGTTTGCTGCTGTAATAAACTTGCATGTTCAGCCATTATTGTTGCGGAAACCCTAGTCTTTTGATCTCCAATAACTCTCAATTCAACCACTGAAATTTGCTAAGTTTTTGCCCACATAATCTAGTGATTATAGCGCATCTTTTGGTAGACTTTTGGCAAGTTTTGATGGTTGAATCTCTTGCTGTAATAACTCATTTGTTACAGCCATAAGGCTGATTATTATCTCTGCAGAAAGTGTTTAATATAGCCTTGCATTTTTTGCTAGTATCTTGCTCCTTTAATCTTGAGTTGCACTAGTGTTTTGCTAGTTTATCTCTTGCATCATTTACTTGATTTCTACCACTTGTTTTAGTATCTAATTGTGCTATTTCGTTACTGATATATACTGCTACTAACTGCTGCAATTAGGGACAACAAGCCTAACTTGCTTGTCTATCATATATTTGGGCTTGTATCTTCGTTTTCCTTGTGTCTTGTGCAGGTACAATCAGCATTGACAAGGTCTACTACTTCTTGGCAACCTTGGCTACCACCAAGACCTTATTCAATTATTTCTCCGCACTCAGTAACTTGACCTATAGGGGCATCCATTCATACATCTTGCTTTCCATCTTGCTTCCCCCTAGGGTCCCCCGAGATTCCCCCCTTGAAGTGACCACCTCACCTCTAAAGTGACGAGAATACCTGCCTAAGGTGATAGTGGGTAGGTGTTCTCAAATTTGTCGCCATTTGGTGGTTGGGTCGGGCTTTGCCCAACCTACAACTTGTGCGATAACACCTCCTTCGCTAAGAGGGAATGTTGATTTTGTAGATTCGGGAGGTATTCCCACAAGAAGCCAAAGTGTCAAGCATGTGGGAATCTTCATTGGCATCAGATTAGTCTTTTGTTTTAGTGAAATCGGCCCCGGAATGAGGCTAGGGCCTCATGGGCAAGTTGATGGGCTTTGTGGGCTTGTGATGGGGTTCCACACCCACAAAAGGAGAATAAAATATTCTAATTAATTGTTGAGTTTAGGAAGGGCTCCTGAACTCACCCATTAGACTTGTATATAAAGGAGAGAAGTCATTGTGACATTTAATCATTGTGGCATCATGGAGTTAGCATCATGGAGTTAGCATAAGTGAGTAAACACTTGTGCTAGGGAGTATGGGAATTGTGGCAAGGAGACTTCTGCACCTAGGCAATCTGGCCTAGGGTTTCTGGATTAAATATGAAGAGTGAGGAAGGACGCACATGTGAAGGAAGCCGAGTTTTCTATACTTGTACGCGGGTTGTAGGAAGGTTAACCGCGTATGTATGCAGGTTGTAGGAAGGTGAATCACGTATACACGGGTTGCAGTGGGCACAGTCATGTATGTACGTGGGTTGTAGTAAGGTGAATCATGTACAGAGTTTTCAGGGGAGGAGCAGGTCCGTATAGGTTGACGGGTGACATCAATAGGTCGTGTTATCCCCATTTTGTGGATAACTAAGGAGATGATGTCTCGAGGCCATCAGGTTACATATATGGAGTGCCGAGAGACTACATGACCAACAATACACTTTGCATAGATGGAAAACCTACTCACCACCACAGATGGTCACAGGTTTACAGATGGCATCCACCACACCAGTTGGCTTCCGGAAGGCAGTGGGCCTTGCTCCATGAGGTACAAGTCAGTGTTATGGTGAGAATCATTTCAATACCTAAGCCATTTGATTATGTTGTATCTTAGATTGCTCTAGATTTCATGATATGTGCTTGGACATTATGCTTTTTGCCCTGCTTCACCTTGGTGGTTGACATTGTGCCCTAGTAAGTGGTCTTCTTTGGGAATGGGTTTGCTGCTGGGAGATCCCTTAATGAGCCATCGTATCGTTCCCGACCATACTTACCATTTTCCATCATTATTTCCCTCCATTTCCTTTTTTCTTGGGATTTTAGGGTGTATTGACCCAAAGAAGGGGTTGTCCTTCATTCTATGGGAAGAAAGGGCGAAAGGCCCAGAGGGGTTGGTGCTGGGTAAAAGATAAAAACCATATATGAACCTTCTAGACGCTTTGCCCAGGGATCACCCTAGAGAGCAATAGAGCAATAAAACGCTCATCTGTGAATAAAAGGGGACCCATAATATAACAAAGAAATGTCTGAAAGGTAGATTAAAGGATAGGAGGTCTCATCACGAGTCGACCTATCATGTCCATGGATGTCTAGTGGTATGCCATTGTCATTATCTGGTCACCACGTCAGGGCAGTGGCTCTTAGTTGCATGGTTGAGAGAAAGGGGGTCTCATCACAAGCCAACCTTCTCATCTCCATTAGGCATTTGTGGGTGCCATTGCCACCATCTCGTCACCACGCCAGGGCAGTGACCTTCAATCTCTCCTTATGCTAAAAAAGAAAATATAAAGAAATAAAGATAAAAGGCAAATAATGGGCTTGGAAAAAGTGCACTGCGGATGAAGGTACCACACACCCTCTACAAAGGCACCCATGAAAGAGACACTACGACCCCTAGTATGTCATGAGCCCAATGCCCATTGAATCTTGACCCCATTCACCTCATACACTCTCCATGGCTTAGAGAGGGACCTCCTGGAGGCTCTCCTTGACCTAGGGCAAGATCTACCCAATAGGACACCTTTTCAACCCTCCCATACTTAAGCTTGACAAGTCGCATAGTGTCTTTGAGCTGTTAATTGTTTGATATGGTAATATTTGATGCACATGCTTAGATGACTTGTTTATTGATTGGATCCACTTATCATGATGTTATGACTTGAGATCCTTGGAGGGCGTGTCCATTTTTTTTTGCAGGACCTAGCTGGTGGACAGTTTTGGGAGAACAAGCCTAGCTTGGGCTTCCATGGGGTTATAAGCCCACAGGTTGGATGCCACGGGACCGCATGCCAGATGAGAGAGAGATGACTTGGACGGCCTTGATGATGACTTGGATGACCTAGCCCACGCATTGCATGCTAAATGATTTGCCCAGGAAGGGAAAAACGTCCCATTTTCTTGCATGACATCATGGTATTGGGGATTTGGGCTTGGTGGTGAGGTGCCACTCACTTACACTTGGACGTTTTGATGAGAAGAGGGTTTTCACCAAGAAAGGATCATCTAGATGCTTGACACATGGCCTTGGGAGGCCCTTCCATCCTTCTCCAACACCAACGACCTCTTCAAAGTGGCAAAATGTCCCCTAAAGGGGTGACGTCATCCTTAATTAGGGTTTAATTTGTGCAAAAGATGAAATTTTAAGTGAATTGTTTAATATTATTGTGTTAAGGGGGCAAAATTAGGGTTATTGACCCCTAATCTTGTGTTTTACTCCTTATTTTGTGGATTGCAATGCCCCCACTTTGGGACATCAGGGTATTACACAGTGTTATGATGACCAGGGTAGCCAGTTGGAGATTATAGCAAGTACAAGAGCTATTGAGGGATATTTTGGGGTTCGGCTTGCATTGCTCATCCTATTTCATCATTATGATCCATTCCACACAGATTGGCTTTGGTTCCGTTATATTCTGACGATTTCCATGATTTTGAGTATTTTGAGCTATAGGTTAATTAAATTCACTAAAGAGGCCATTTTGGGCACAATACTTGGAGGAACCTCTCAGTGTAATAGCTCATTGGAATTGGGAGGAACAACACTACAAGATAGGATGATGAGAAGTGACTTTCAGTGGCCAGGGAAGCCACAAGGAGAGATAAGGTGTTTTTCAGAGCTAAAAAGGTTAATTAATTAATTAATAATTAATAAAATGAAAGTCACTTTGGAGGGACAAGGTGAGCAGGAAGTATAAAGGAGAGGCAAGGGCCTCTATTCTCTGATTCATGTATGATTATCTTTTGATATCTGGCTTCTAGCTAGTGAGCCCATACCTTGGGGGTTTTGAGGGTTTTGACTTAACAAACCCTAGAGGACGATTCGGTGGTGAAAGATTCCACCTAGCTTGTCCCAAGCTTGGTCTCGGGGATGCAATACTCCCCCATACCATTCTAGATTAGATCTACTCAGTGCAGGAGGGTTCTACACCAGCCATAGGCACAGGAAGAGAGAGAGGATGCACCATTGGGGGTTTCCAGCAAGGGGGGCACACCATTCTTTGAGGGAAGTTCGTTCCAAGAGATTGGAAGGGCTTCGGCAGATTCTAGCACCTGGGTTTTCATTGCAGGGTCTTGGCCATTAGATCTAGTGCATTCCGGAGGAGTTTCATGTGCCATTTGATTTATTGGATGCATTGGACGAATTGGAGAGAAGGAGGGCATTTGTGAGATTCAGATCTATTCAGTTTGGAGGGGTTATACTTCATATTGGACCCTGAGATTTCACCTAGTGACGTGCAGTGTCCCGATCTATCTTTCTGGAGAGTTTCAGAGCATTTGGAGGCCTCCTTCATCAGGGCCGAAATTGTAGGGTTTGACATAATTCAGGGGGGCGCAACCCCACTTGGGGATTCAACATTTGGAGGAGTACCCTTTGGTATTTCGGTCTGAGATTTCAGGAGGGGATCCCACTCACCCCGATTTACAGTTTGGCATATTCAGTGGAGGGTTTGGTGGCCTTTGACACTAGGGCCGAATTTGTTGAGGGTATTCAGCTTCCAGCAGGGCGTGACCTATCCAGTTTGGGGGTTTAGCACTTCATACGGACCAAATCTTCTCTTGTATTGGTTTTCATGGTATATTTAGCCTTTGGAGGCTTGTAGTCTCTTCTTGGAGCATTTTGTAGCAGCTCCTAGTGTGTTTATTGGATCCATCTGTTGGTCATTTCAGATCGGCCTCACTCTTGTATCATGTTCTTGCTCATTATATTAATAAACGTCAGATCTTTGCTATTGGTTCCATATTTGGTGTATCTTGTGTTTCCATTGATTATATCTTCAGATCTATGTGTGATAATTGAATCTAAACCATAAGGCCGAATTTAAGAGGTCAACCTGCAAGCAAACACTCAAACATAAGTAAATCAACAAAGTGTTCGACGAAATGCAACAACCGGAAAAGGTTTAAAAATCATGCAAAAACGTGATGTTCCTGTCATATTGGCTTGGGAACATTACATGGACAAGCCATGTTGGCTAATTTTTGTCTAAATAGAGATCATAAGATCTCATTTTGAATCATAATTTTCCTCTGATAAGAGGTATTGGTCTGAAATTTTCGGCCCCCTTAGCTATTTAGCTCTTGTGTACTTGTGTATGGATGAAATTTTGAATGGTTAATGGAAGAAGTGATGCGCTAGCCTTGGAAGGTTATTTTCTAGCTCTTGTGGTGGATTATCTTAGCATCTCTCTTGATTTTGGTATGGTTTTTACTCTCTTGCTATCATTTTATTCAAGTCAAGTATTGTTGTGCTAGGAGCTAGGTGGGAAGTATAAGGGTATACACCCCCACCATAATCTTTACCATTCTTTCTTTATTTTATTGCTTCATCTCATTCACAAGGGTTTGCTAAGAGAAGTATAAGGGCATACACCCTCTTAGCTTAAACCCTAGCTTAGAGAAACTTGCCTTGGGAAGTAAAAGAGCTTACACCCTCAAGGAGGTAGCTTCTCTAAGCTCCTTGTGACTCCATTAACCCTGTTGACCGCCTATTCAGCTAGGGGGTCAACTCATGTGCCATGAAGATATGCATCATCAGATGCAAGTATGTCGAAGACAGTATTGGTTCTACTTGGGCATTTTATGCCTCCAGCACAAAATTTTGTAATCGAAATTTCCGCACCCCTGCGTGGGTTAATAATGTAATAAGTCTGCATGGATCATAGTTAGGTCAGGTACCTTGGGATGTTTTCATTGGGAGAGTTCTTTTCACCGAGGGTTTTTTATCCT
>ML799363.1:11702-23076 GCA_009831015.1 Picea engelmannii | reverse complement strand
TTCAAGGTCTAACTAGAGGACACTGCCTTGGCATGGTGACCAGAGCTGACAGTGTTACCCACGAGTACTTTCACAGAGATGATAAGGCTGGCTCGTGATGAGACCCCCTTTCCCTTGGCCATGCAACCAAAGGTCACTGCCCTGACGTGGTAACCAGATAATGACAATGTCATACTGGTAGGTACCTATGAACATAATGGGCTGGCTCGTGATGAGACCCCCCATCCTCTTGGCTAGGCCTTGTTTTGTTATATTTTCTTTGGGTCCCTCTTGTTTCTTATTGAGAGTCTTTTTATTGCCTTCTCGGGGATCCCTGGGCGAGGCATCTCTAGGTTTTATTTTTATGGCTTTTATCTCTTACCAGTTGCTTTTACCCCCTGGGCCTTTAGCCCCTTCTTCCCACAGGATAAGGTCTAACCCTACAAATAGGTCATCCTAATGTCCGGACTAGGGGAATGGGATAGATGAATGGGAGATAAGATGTAAAAGTGATATAATGATGGGAGCAAACGATGGCTCTTGAAAATCCCCCTCGGTAGCTAACCAAAACCTATGGGCACAAGCTTGCTAGGGTACCCTGTCAATCCCCCCAACCATGGTCAAGTGGGTTAGTGTAAGATCCAAGCAGTTGTCAGAAATGAAAGGAATCTGATGCATATATCTGAAAGTTATAATGATCAAACATGACACATACCATGATACCTGGACCAATTACCTCATGGAGCAAGAGTCTTCTCCGATGCAAGTCCAAGCCGAAGGTGATGGATGCTGTTGCTGCTGATAGGACAAGTGTGATGAAGAAGAAGAAAGATGGGCCCTCCAGGGCCATGCTCTGGTCAATCCTGCTCTCGGTACTCCATGTCTAGGACCTGTGGGCCTCGAGACATGATCTCCTAGTTATCCCTAGATATCGGGGATAACAGGGCCACTAGAACCCTCCTAGCCAAGTCTCAGACTAAATGGTGAAGTTCTGGCCCTCCAAATGAGCAAACCCTCCACTGGTTGACTGAAGCTCCAATATTTCGGCCTCACCTCAAGAGGTCTCCAACTGCTATGAAAATCACTGAGATGATAGATCGGGGTAATGCAACCCCACTGGTAAAGCCTCAAGATGAACTATGAAGATCTGGGCCACCAAATGATGAGAACCTCCTTCTGCACTGCGCCTCTCTCTTCCCCAACTCGTGCCAATCTCTAGGAAATAATCTGTTGGGAAAACCTCCTCTTGAATAGACTAGAAATGAAGCCCTGTACCATACAAAGAAAACCCCAATGTTGCTTTGCCCAAAAGCCTCCTCCTACTTCAGATCGAACTGATCTCCACAAGGTGGTGCGCCCTCCTGCTGGAGACCCCCTTAGGCTGCGCACTAGTACTCTTTGCCAATAGATTTGACCTCTGTAACACTGTAGAATGGTGTGGGAGGATTGTTGCACCTCCGAGACCATGCTTGGATCAAGGAAGGTGGAATCTTTCACCACCGAGTTGATCTCTAGGGTTTTAGTCTGTAAACCCTCAAAACTGCTTGTGCTCAAGAGCCCAAAATGTAAAATATGTTAATAATCCAGAATGCCTTAGAAGTGCGCCCTTCCTTTCTTTTATACCCCCAGTCTATTCTTTTGTTGAGTTAGTTAACCCCTAGGGTTAACTCCTAGCTTTTTCTCCACATGTTCTTTTCTTTCGCTAAGTTACCTTTTTTCACACAAAGTCAACTCAGTAATATAACGTTGTGCTTAGGGCATGAATTCTGATTGATTTTGTCCCCATGATGCATGAGACTATAGTCTAGTGGGGATAGCTAGACTACCGAGTCTCTCCAAACCTCTTCATCAAGAGGTGGGGGACATTACATCCATGGAGGTGTTTCATGCTTGTGATGATGCAAGATTGGAACACTTAAGGTTGAGGATTCAAACCCTAGGATAAACATGTAGATTTGGAGGCTAGCACTAGGGTTGTCTTTCCATGTACTTGTGTGATGCAACATGGCTAGGGTTCACAAACCCTAAGGAAGACAATGATGCTAGTGTGACACAAGCTTGTTGTTGAACCCAAGGACTTGTTGGTGTTGATTGGACCAACTTTGTGATAAATTTGTGGTATTTTTAACCCTCAAGATTTTCACCCTTGAAAATCTTGAGGGTTAAGAACCAACATGCAGTATTTTGGCCAACATACTAAGATTTTCCCAAAGTTTAGCACTTATGTTGTAAATTGTAATGTCCCCACTTTTGGACATCAGGGTATTACAGGGTGTTATGATGACCAGAGCAGCCAGATGGAGATTATAGCGAGTACAGGAGCTATTGAGGGATATTTTGGGGTTTAGCTTTCATCGCTCATCCTATTTTATCATTATGATCCATTCCACACATATTGGCTTTGGTTCCGTTGCATTCTGACTATTTCCATGATTTTGAGTATTTTGAGCTATAGGTTAATTAAATTCACTGAAGAGGTCATTTTGGGCACATTACTTGGAGGAACCTCTCAGTGTAATAGTTCATTGGAATCGGGAGGAACAACACTATAGGATAGGATGATGAGAAGTGACTCTCAATGGCCAGGGAAGCCACAAGGAGAGATAAGGCGCTTTTCAGAGGTAAAAAGGTTAATTAATTAATTAATAATTAAAAAAGAAGTCACTTTGGAGAGAGAAGTGAGAAGGAAGTATAAAGAAGAGGCCAGGGCCTCTATTCTCTCATTCATTCATGTATGATTATCATTTTGATATTTGGCTTCTAGCTAGAGAGCCCATACCTTGGGGGTTTTGAGGGTTTTGACTTAACAAATGCTAGAGGACGATTCGGTGGTGAAAGATTCCACCTAGCTTGTCCCAAGCTTGGTCTCGGAGATGCAATACTCTCCCACACCATTCTAGTTCGGATCTACATCAGTGCGAGAGGGTTCTACACTAGCCACAGGCACAGGAAGAGAGAGGGAGCACCATTGGGGGTTTTCCAGCAAGGGGAGTGCACTTGTGGAGTTAGACTCATTTGTTTTGGTTGAGGTGAAGGGATTTCGGGAATTCCAAGTATTGGGTTTCCTTTGCAAGTGTCATAACGCTATTCTTGGTTGATTCTGGAGGTATTTTGGTGGAGGATTTATTTGTATTGAGAGTGGGATGATTTCCCCAAGAGGAGGGCGCATCATTTTTTGGAGGGTGGCTAGATCCAAGGGTCTAGCATGTCCTTCGACGATTTGAGCACTTGGGTTTTCATTGTTGTGTCCCGATCTATCATTCTAGCGGTTTTGTGGAGATTTCAGAGGTCTCTAGAAGGGAGGCCGAATTATCTAGGGTTTCAGGCATCCAGAGGGTGCACCATTCCTTGGAGGAGAGGCAGATCCATGAGTTTGAGAGGGGTCTTGGAGACTTGAGCACTTGGGTTGTTCTTGCAGTTACCCGATCTATGGTTTGGCATCTTCATTGGAGCATTTGGACATCTTTGGCAGCAGGGCCGAATTGTTGAGGCTATTCAGGGTTCCAGCAGGGCGTGGCATCTTCTAGCTTGGGGGTTGACACTTCATACGGCCCAGATCTTTCTTGTATTGGTATTCATGGGGTATTAAGCCTTTGGAGGCTTATAGTATCTTCTTGGAGCACTTTGTAGCAGCTCCTATTATGTTATTTGGATCCATCTGTTGAGCATTCCAGATCGACATCTTCATTGTAGGAGGTTCTTCTTATTATTATGAATAAAAATTAGATCTGAATCATTTTGGATTGTCTATCATATTGTTGGTCTTGCATATGGTTGAGGTATGTTCCATTACTTATCTTCTTGTCTGTTGCTGCAAACACATATAAAACATCAATATAATCTTAAAGTTGAAATTAAGAGGTCAACCTGCAAGTAAACACATACAAACAAGTAAATCAACAAAGTGTTTGACGAAATACCACAACCAGTAAAAGTTTAAAATTCATGCAAGACATGATGTTCCTGGCATATTGGCTTGGGAACATTACATATGTTGAGTAGGAGGTTGGTTCGCAAATGAGGCAGGCATATGATTGGTATAGGGTTGCTAGGTTCATAGTTAGAGTTGACATAGTTTCATGCATTTTTGAGAGAAATGTATACATATAACAGGGGTTGCTAAAATTTAGGAGACACGGTTTGAGTGGGTCTTTTGATAGTTCGGGCAGTTCTGAGCATACAGTATGAGTCCTTGCATGATTCTAGGCCCAATGACCCTTTTTCCAGGCGACATGCAGGAAATTTCTATTTTTAGCAGGTTTTTCTCTAGGCCCCAGATTCATATTCTAAGAGCGCAGTATTGATCCTTGAGACATCCAGAGTCTTTTGGATCTTTTCCGAGATGATGTGGCCTAGTTTACTATTTTTAGCAGGTTGAGCATCAGGGCTCGCATGTCAATTCTGATCACATATTTGGATCCCTTGCAAAAAGACAAGATCAATGAGTATAAAGTCAAGGTTATTCAGATGAATTTCTATTTTTAAAGCAGTGTCTATTTTTAGATAGTGACATGTAGCGGTGGCCTCCCAGTCATCCTGGATGATGTGGACAGTTTCCTAAAATTTATGAGCGGGGTTCTATTTTTAGAAGTTTCTATATTTAGCAGGTCTAGTCATCACCCATGCAGTGCCAAGTGGCACCCTTAGAGGTCGACATGTGGAAGCTCTACAGAATGATGTGGCATCCACCTAAGCACAGGGCAGATATTCCCAATATTCGAGCATGTGTTGAATAATTAATAATTGGGAAGGGGGTCGCATGAGTTTAGTCGTATAATCTTCCTCATACTTGAGTTAACTGAACATCAAGTCATGTGTTGGCAACTAATTTTGGCTTCCACTTATTTCTCTTACTCCAGTTAACTTGGGTGCTTTTCTCACTCACACATCCACTTCTCCTCTCTCCCTAAATGCACCCTCTCTTCTCTCATGCATGTGGACGCATTCCCCTGTTAACTCTCAACATGTCTCAATTACTTGGACTTGCAGTTATTTTTAGCCCCTCTCATGCACCCATGCGCCTCACCTAACCCTTTTCTCACACTTAACTCTCCATTCACTCCCTTTCATGCTTCCCTAACCTATACGACGCATTCATTCTCCTCTCTCCATGCACATTAAACTCCATGCATCTTTATTCACACTTAGACTTTAACTCACACTTTTCTTTTCCCTCTCCACATGCTTCCATTATGCGCCTAGCTTCTATTCTTGGTCACTCATGCGTCCTCTCTTCCTCCCTTAGGATATGCGCCCTCACTGGATATATATTGGATGCTTGTCATTGGTTATCGGTCGGATCATTGCAGTAGCAGCATAGTGTCTCTCTCATTCTCTTCTCTCTTTTTCTCTAAGTCTAGTGGCTCCGCTTTGAGCAAAGTTGTCATTGTACCGGTTGTAGGCTTGCTAAGTGTGGCACAAACAATCCTTTTGTAAGCTTCATCAATAAAGAAGTGTGTGTTTGTCTTCAAACGTCTTTCTTGGCGGTATTATGGTAAATTTGTGATCTGATGTCATTTTCTGAACTGTTCATTATGGTTAATTATGATATTTTTGAATAGTTTTCTTTTTCTTTCTAGTCTATTATCATTGTGCTAACCTTGCAGGTTCCCTCCAAGCGCAGAAGATTGTTTTTCCTCATCGTTTTGGAGTGCTTTTACACGTTGTCCAAGACAAACAACTTGTTGTTTTGTAGGTTTTACACGCAGAAAATAGACTTAAAGACAACAACAAGTTGCTTCATTGTGCCTAGGGACCCCCCAGAGGCTAGCAAGCACTAGCCCAAACGAAGAGGGGTTTGGTCAGTGACAATTGGGGCCTGTTATCCTCCAGTTTAGGGATAACTAAGGAGATTATGTCTCGAGGCCCACAGGTCCTAGACATGGAGTACTGAGAGCTCGATCGACTTGAGCATGGCCCCAGAGGGCCCTTCTTTTCTTTCTTCAGTGCTTCCACTTTGTCAACAACAACAACATCCATCACCTTGGCCTGGTCCTGTAGCAGAAGTGGATCTTGCTCCATGAGGTAATGAGTCCGGTATCATGGTATGTGTCACTTTGATCCTCAAAACCTTTGAATATGTGCTTTCAATTCCTTTTGTTTCTATCAGGTGCTTGGATCTTATACCTATCTACTTGACCATATCTGGGGGGGATGATAGGATACCCTAGTAAGTTTGTGCCCATAGGTTTTGAGTTGCCACTGGGGGGATTCATGAGAAGCCATCGTCCGCTCCTGCCATACTTACCACTTTCCATCTTTCTCCCGCTCATCCATCCCATTACATTGGTCAGGGCATTAGGTTGGACAAATATTTAAGGGTTGCACCTTACCTTGTGGGAAGAAGCGGCTAGAGGCCCAGAGGGTAAAAACAACTGGCAAAAGATAAAAGCCTAAAAATGAAACCTCGAGATGCTTCGCCCAGGGATCCCCGAGAAAGCAGTAAAGGGCTTCTCAGCAAGAAACAGAGGGACCCATAAAAAATAATAAAACAAGACCTAGTCAAAGGATAGGGGGTCTCATCACGAGCCAACCTATTAGGTCCATGGGCATCTAGCGGTATGACACTACTAGCAGCTGGTTACCACGCCAGGGTAGTGTCTCTTGGTGGCATAGCCAAGAGAAAGGGGGTCTCATCACGAGCCAACCTTCTCATTTCCGTGGAAATGCTTGTGGGTAACATTGCCACCACTGGTCACCACGCCAGGGCAGTGTCCCCTGATTAGCTTCTTGAAACAAAAAAACAATTAAAAAAAAGAGAGACAAAAGGCATGAATGGGCTTGGAAACATTAGCATCCATGACAGGTGCAACTCACCCTCTACAGAGGCACCCACAGGTAAGCCATGCATTTCCCTGCTATTATTGCACCCCTTGTCCAGACATCCCTTACCACCTCATCCACTCACATGGCTTGGATTTGATTTCTCCTAGAAACACCCCACATCTAGTTAGCATTTGCCCAATAGGATGCCCTGTCACTTCTTCCAAACTTGGCTTGTAGATTAGTATAATGTCTTTGAGCACTTGTTCGGGTGAAAGGGGTTTTATGCACATGTTTAATAATATTGATGATTAGATGTGATTGGCATTGCTATGATCTCTGTGACTTATGAGCCCATGGAGGGCATATTTGTTGATGTGCAGGATCGTACCCGACGAACAAGTACCATTATGGATAGGTACACATGGGGAGATGATTAGTTCGGACCTCCATGGCGCTGAAAGCCCATCAGATGGATGCTGAGACCCCAGCAGGGGGGAGAGACAGATCAGAGGTTTTGCACTGGAGAAGAGGAGGACGTTCCACTAGAGGCATCTTAGCAGACCTGTACCAAGGGGGATGTGCCCTTTCCACTAGGACGTTGGCCTTGGAAGGCCCATAACGTCACCAGGACACTCATGACGTCATCCAGTGCTTATGGAGGTTTTAGGAGGCAGTTGTGGCACATGTGACAGCTTCTAGAGGCCCAAGGGGGCCTGACGTTTTGTTCCAGGTGGCCAACGTTATTCTAAAAAGTGCTAATGTCACCCTAAAAGGGTATGACGTCTTTATTTATGCTTGATTTAGGGTTTTATCATGACATTTAATGTAAAACAATATTATTATTATGTATTTTTGGCCTTGTCGGCCTTTTGTGACCTAAAATTTAATTAAGGTCATTGGTATGGTATAAGTAAAAGAGCTAAACTCTCTTTTATTGATGAGCTTTCACTCACACTTGTGTGAGGTCTGAATTTGTGCCCTCCTTTAGGGTTTTTGGCTGAAATTACTAGTGCGCACTTGTTGAAGGAGCCTTATTTTGGTTTTTTTTGGCATTTTCTTGGTGGAAGGTTTACAACTAGGGTTTGGAATTGATGATACTTGGTGAATGTAAGTGAATTTCTGCAATCCTTCCTTTACTTGAATGGTTATGGTATTTTTACTTGCATTTTGTTAATGAAATTGTTGGAATAAACCCTTGGAAATAAGCACATGTTGGTGTCCTTATTTTAGGTCCCTACTAGGTTATGCCAAGGAGCCATTTTATTTGCTGAAGATAATTGCTAGGGCCTTGCCATTGCAACACCCTACCATTTACTCTTCATGCTAGCCGTTTTTAGTTTGTCTTTGAGCTAAAGGAGGAAGACGCACTAAGGCCTAGGGTTACTATACCTTAGTGAGCCGTTTTACTCTAGGGTTGATGGTTGAAGCCTTGTCTTAACAACACTTCATCCATCATATCTCTCTTGTCTTTGGCCCTGCTATTATCACATTGTCCCTTCAACTCTTGCAACTAGTTTGACTCCGTTTTCCCTATGAATGCACTGATCTAAGACCTTCTATGCTTGAGTGCCTTGATCACAAACTTCAAACATCCAATACTTTGAACAATTATTAACACTTTCTAACCCTAGCCTAGACTAACCTACTAACCCTATTGCTGCCATTATCCTTTTGATTTATTACTATACTTTGCAGCAAATTAATGTTTCTTCAAACAATTGAAAGATTGGCTAATGCATAGTAGTCTTTGCTTCAAATGAATGTTGGTATTATGACGTTGATGATAAATCGTTCTTGCTCATTTTGAAGCTTATTTAAAAGCATTTATTGTGAAGTAACACATCGTGATTATTGCTATTATACATCATTGATTGCTTCATCAACAATATTAGTCGATTGCTTATTTGAGAAAGTCCAATTATATGAAGTACGAACCAACAAGTGATCTTGCAAATATATAGTTTTCTTGTTGCTTTGTTCTGGGCAGGTACACTTCTGGTTGTTATTATCTTTATTGGCTATTTAGCTGGACTTTCTGATCGGTGGCGATTTGTGAGGGGGAAAATTTTACTTAGCTCTAAAACCTTTGCCTTCTCAAAACCCCAAGTCACCGGGAACATCTCCCCTGGGCCTACCACCCTAAATAGAAAGAGATACCCTATTGAGGTGACAGTGATAGGGTAGTCTCTTTGTTGCGTCAGTTTGTCTTCTTTACCTTTCCTTTATCCTTCAAAGTACAAACTGTGCGATAACAAGGCCTTACTCCTTTAATTAGTGAAGTTTTTATCGTTGTCCTAACATATATTTTAGCTCAGAATTGGAGGGTAAAACTTTGTGCTAACAAATTGGCGCCGTTGCCGGGGACACGCCAACCTTGGTAAACAACATTCGGTGAGTTTTTATTATTTGTTTCACTTTATTTTGCTCACCTGGCAACTCCACAGGATACAGGGGCAACTTCACAAGGGACCGTGCGCAGATCATCCCGGTTCGACCTCGCACAAGGGATTTACCCATCCCTTAGTGATCTGGAACACCTGTTCCAGAATAGTTCTTTTGTTACTCCAACAATGAGTCCTGCCCACACAATGGGTACAATTGTTCTACAATCAGTCTAGGTATCTCTTCCATTTACTTCTTCAATTCCTAGTATTGTGGTAAGTACTTTGACACCTCTGGTATCATCTTTCCCTTCCTTAGCCCCTTTGGTTATAGTGCCAAGTCTTGGTCCTTTGGTTATTTCAACTTTCAAGTTCATCATCTGTTTCAATTTCTAGTAGCATGGCTGGACAAGTGACTAGGTTTACATTCAATGCTTATGGTCCCTTAGACATAGTTTCCATTCCAAGGCAACCTCACGCTTTTCTCTTTGATACTCTTTGGATCACACGAGTGTGTAAGCCAATCCTTTTGACTTGATTCCAGTGAGGACACAAAAATTTTCATAAGCACATCTTCATGTAGCACATTTAAGCTTGATGCATACTTCATATAATTCACGACATGGGTGACTGCTAGAGCTCGATCACCGTCAAATTTGGGGCAACTTGCTCTCCATTCTGTTGGACAATGATTTGGATAGCCAGGGACATTTTGAACATCAAGAGACGGATAAACATTATGGAATGTCCATTGTAAGTCCATCACTTGGGGTAATACCTCAATGGAGTCGCCAGATGAGCTCAAGGCTCATCAAGGGATGAAAGGGAAAAAAGGGAAAAGTGGGTTCATGGAAGGTGGAGTCGCCAAATGAACTTCAAGGTGAGCTCATCAAGGAAAAGGGAAAAAGAATGTCCCTTAGGTGCAGTCGCCAGGCAAGCTAAGGGAAAGGCTTTGAGATAGCTTCAAAATCTTCCCCGACAACAGTGCCAAAATGTTATAGTGCAAATTGTAGGTTGGGAAAAGCCCGACCCAACCACAAAACAAGTGCTACAACTTGGGAATCCTACACCCAATGTCACCTTGATGTAGGTCCCGCACTTCAAGGGTGACTAGGTCACTCTAGGGAGGCGATCTCGGTGACCCTAGGGGGATGGAGATGAAGGTAGTGGTAAGAGGAAGTGAAGCAAACACCGTTGCTACCTTCTTCATGAAGATTTCAGAGATCAAAGATCAGCTGGGTGCCATTGGGGAAACCATATCAAACTGAGAACTTGTCTTGACTAATCTCAATGCTCTTCGAAGACATTGGGGACCATTTCTTCAAAGTATTAGTGGTAGAGCAGAACTACCTACTTTTGATCGTCTATGGACAAACTGTACCTAGGAAGAAATTAGACTTATAGCTAGAGGAGTGCAAGACTCTCCTCATGATGACAATCATTCTCTTGCTTTTCATACAAAGAAAGGAGGAAGAAATAGAAGAAGCTTCAGTAAAGCATTCAAAGGTAAGAAGACTTCATTAGCTTCAAGTCATGATCATAGAAAAGACAAATCAAAGATTCAGTGTTTTAGATGTGACAAGTATGGACATATTGCGAGAGATTGTCCTACCAGGAAGAAAGGAAGACAACTCGCCTCCACTGCTGATGTTGATCCTGAGCCACATCAGAGAAATGAAGACATAAAAGATCATAGAAAAGACAAATCAAAGATTCAGTGTTTCAGATGTGACAAGTATGGACACATTGCGAGAGATTGTCCTACTAGGAAGAAAGGAAGACAACTCGCCTCCACTGTTGATGTTGATCTCGAGCCACATTAGAGAAATGAAGACATAAAAGATGAAGCGTTCTTCTTTTGAAGAACCTCACATATGAATTATGCCTGAGTGATTGGTGTTCGAGAAAACAACTTATACAAGTGGACTGTTCGACGAGTCCAGGCCCTGTTACATGATACTATCAGCTTGAGTGAGCTATGGCATAGGAGACTTGCTCATATTCATTACAAAGCCCTTCCCGCTCTAGGGAAGATGGTAACATGCCTTCCGGAGATACAAGTTCAACATAATGGTGTTTGCAGAGGTTGTGCTCTTGGAAAAAATGTCAATGAGTCCTTCTTGAGCAGTGACAACAGATCCAAGGGGATCTTGGACTTGGTACATTCAGATGTGTGTGGACCCTGTTATCGCACGGTTTGTAGGAAAGGTCCAAGGGCTTGAGTCAGGGCTTGAAACCGGCGTAACAGG
>ML799362.1:249000-259066 GCA_009831015.1 Picea engelmannii | reverse complement strand
CTGAAAGAAGAAGAAGAAGATTGCGGTGAAGGTGGCATATGAGGAGGCTATGAAGACTCTCCTTTCCCTTCAATTTTACCCTTCATTAATATCTCCCCCAAGGCTGGTTTCTTTCTCTCCAAGAAATCTTCATACAACACTTTGACCATTTTAGACATGGAGAAAAGTGCATCTTTTAGTTTCTTGGTTCATGGAGAAAACTCTCCTTCTGAAGCCATTCTTTTCTTCCTCAACAATTGTTATATCTCAAGAATGAATTCAGACAATGATCCTACTCCTTTCTAATATTTTCATCTTGTAAGCACCCACCCTACACTTGTTAAACCTTCCAAAACATCCAAAGCTCTGATACCAAATTACATAATCCAAAAAATCAAGATGTAGTTTAACAAAATGATGATTATTATTTACTTAATAATTTAAAGAGATAATCCTCATCAATCATTATACATAATAGAGAGAATAAAAGAAACCAATAAAGAAAAATGAGACAAGAATGTTGTTAACAGAGTTCACCAATCTTTGGTTACATCTCTGGGCTTGCTTCCAAGTGGAGGACCTCCTTTTTATTTCTCGTCAAATTGATCAAGTTCTCTTACATTGGATTTATTGTTGTTACAACATGTTCTTGGTATGTTGTGCAATACCTCCCTACTCACATCCAATCATTCTCCCAAACTCTCCTCTCCAACATGACCAAAATGCCCCGCAATTCATGAGAAATGGGCAAATTTACAATTCTTCTTTTCAATTTCCTTGCATACCAAAGCCTCCCCTCAAGCTCAAAAAGCCTTAAATTTATAGGATTTAGGACCAAAAACAGAAGCCCAACTTCCCCTAAATATATGGCCTCTTGTTGGTTTCAAATCCCCCCTTCGAATGGCCAAAATATCCCCAAAATAGTGTAATCCGGGCTTTTCTAAAGTTTAAAAAACCCATTTTTAACAAAAATACATAGAGTAGCCCCTTTTGGGCTCGTCTCACCCTTGGCTCTTGGTCATTGGGCATCTGCATAGGATCAAAAGCTAAAAAAAAGAGGGCACTTAGTTTTGCTAAGCCCCTTTTGGAGCGCACCCCCCTGATCCCATGGGATTTTCCTCAAAACCAGGGCTAACGTTTATCCATTGGGCACCCCTCTTGTTACTTTATCACCTTTATTTATGTTATTTTGTGTTTTAGTGTTACAAGCACCACCAAGGGCGCATTGGCAAGGGACCTTTGTTAAAGGCTTGGGATAACCCAAGAGGTCATGGGATCAAACCCCATGGACTCCAATAAAACTTTTTCCACAAACCATTAACCAATATGATGGTGCCACGTGGCAGCCCATGACTAAGTCACGTGGCACCCAACCATTTGCAAAACAAATGCCGCTTGTTAGCTGTTGGTTGGATCCCTGTCACTAACTAGTCACCTTCTGTTTGACTACCACTTGTCACCACTGGTCTCTGCAATGTCAACACTGTTGATGTCATCATTTGACTGGACCTGTTGAGTTTTTACTTGTTTCGGAAAACGATCATAGTACGATAACTCTCGCATACAGCGTTCGTTTGAGAAAGTAAATATATGCCTAGAATCAGGAGAATGAGCCAGATGCATTAGCATTGGTATCGGAAAAATATGAGAACTTTAATTTTTGAGCATTTTCGAGACCTAGGGATCCTCCTAGATCACTTGACTTGCTTCTTACGATGCTCCTGCATCATGCTCCCTCGCTTGAAATTTTCATGAACTCCCATTCATGAGCTCTTGCATGGTCTGTCCATGCTTATGAATTGTTGCTTCATCTTCCCAACTAGCATCTTCAACTAGATGTCCCTTCCATCTGACCAAGCATTCAAAATACTCTTTTCTCCTGGTGTTTTTTCTAATCCTCTTGTCAATTATGATTTCCATATGTGTATTTTCCACTATAGGCATTTGTTTTGTCCATTGAATCTCTTTATGTTCCTTCTTTGCTTCAGCTTCTTCATCTTTGTAGGGGTACAAATCCGTAGCATTGAATATCATTGAGATTTTGATCCCATCGGGCAATTCAATATCATATGAGTTTGCCCCAAATTTCCTTATGACCTTTCATGGTCCAATCTTTTTAATCTTAATTTTGTTGTATGCTCCCCTTGGGAACCTTTCCTTCGTCAGATGTGCAAGAATCAGATCACCAACTTCAAATTGAATTTCTCACCCATGTTGATCTTCTCTATGCTTCAGGAGTCTCTCCTTGACTCAGCTGTGAAGCTCCTTCATCTCTTCTGCAAAGTCTTCTGCACTAGCACTCCTGAATTAAGCTTGTTCTGAATCTTTCAATTCAAAAACTCCCCTTGGATGCATTCCATATACAATCTGGAATAGACTCTACCTTGTGCTTCTTTTAAGTGAATCATTATAAGCAAATTTCGCTTGTGGCAGAATTTGATCCCATTGACTGTGGTGTTCAGTCACTAAGCTCCTCAACAAATATCCCAAGCTTTTGTTCATTACTTATGTTTTCCCACCCATTTAAGGATGATATGATGAGCTAAAAGACAAACTTATCCCCAAATTTTTCCATAAGGTCCTCTAGAAATGCCCTACGAACTTGGTATCTCGATCAGACATGATACTCCTTAGCAAGGCATGAAGTTTGATGGATTCCTTGAAAAATAGGTTCACAATATGAGTTGTGTCACTAGTTTTCTGGCATGGTATGAAATGTGCCATTTTTGAAAATCTATCGACTACCACAAAGATTAGATCATAGCCTCTTTGTGTTCTTGGAAGTCCCAATATAAAATCCATGCTCACTGCATCCCATGGCCTTTCTGGTATGGGTAATGGTTGATATAACCTTGTGTTCTTCCTTTTCCCTTTTGTGTTCTAACAAATCCTACATCTGTCCACAAATTTATTAACATCTATCCTCATCCCTGGCCAAAAATATGAGCCATTCAACTTTGAGAATGTCTTATCATGACTGAAGTGTATGACCAATCCTCCACTATGTTTTTCCTTCAACATGTTCTCCCTCATGGAGCATTTTGGAATACATAGTTGATTGCCTCGGAATAATAACCCATCCTAGATCATATACTCGGTCCACTGGCTTCTGTCCCTGAGAACTGGATTCTCAGATGCCTCATATGCCTCCTTAAAATCTGGGTCATCCCTATACATTTCTTTGAGGTTATCAAAACCCAAAGTCTTGACTCTGAATTCTTGCATAAGAAAACATTTCCTACTCAAAGCATTAACAACTTTGTTAACAACTCGAGAAATATGATTAATCACAAAAGTATAATTTCACATGAATTCAACCCATTTAGCATGCTTTTGGTTTAACTTCTCTTATTGAGTCACGAATTGTAAAGCATGATTATCACTGTACAAAAAAAACTTTTTAGGAACCAAATAATGTCTCCATTTCTTCAGTGCTTGTATGACTGCATAGAATTCTTTGTCATATGTTGAGTACTTGATCTTCGCTTCATTCAGTTTCTCACTGAAATATGCGATCGACCTGTCATCCTGGCTCAAGACCTCTCCAATTGCAATTCCACTCACATCACACCTGACCTGGAATGTCTTGCTAAAATCCAGCAAAACCATAATTGGTTGCTCTTTGATATTCTTCTTTAGAAGGTTGAATCTCTTCTATGCTTCTTTTGTCTAGTGAAAATACTTGTGTCTTTTCTTCACTGTATCCATCATTGGTGCACTAATTCCACTGAAATTTCAAATGAATTTCCTGTAGAAACTTGTCAAACCATGCAATTTTCGAACTTCAAACACACTCTTTAGTGATGACCAATTCTTAATTGCATCTACCTTTTCTAGATACATCTTCAACTCATTTGTAGAGATAACAAAACCCAATTAAATGAGTTATGTCCTCATAAATGACAATTTCTTGATATTTATCAGTAATTTCTCTTGTTGTAATCTTCTTATTACTGGAGCTAAATCCTTCAAGTTTTCTGCTCATGTTTTGTTGAAGATTAATATATCATCAAGATATATGATGATGAATTTCCCAATGAAATGCTTCAGGACTTCATTCATCAACCCCATGAAAGTACTAGGTGCATTCGTTAAACCAAATGGCATGACAAGCCATTCATACAACCCCTAATTCATCTTGAATGTTGTCTTCCATTCATCACCTTCTCTCATGCAAATTTGATGATAACCGCTTTTCAAATCAATCTTTGAAAAAAAATTGCTCGACTCAAGCAATCCATCAAGTCGTCCATCCTTGGTAATGGAAATCTATATCTGATGGTAATCTTATTGATTTCCCTTGAGTCTGTAGACATTATCCAACCTTCGTCTTTCTTTGGGCTGAGAACTATTGGAATAGCATATGGACTCAATCTCTCTCGAATCAATCCTTTGTCCATTAAGTCCTGGACCTGTCTCTTGACTTCTTCATTTTCTTGTGACGTCAAGCTATACACGGATTTTTTTGGTAAACTAGATCCAAGTATATGATCGATATGATGGCTTATACTCCTGATAGGTGGTAATGAACAAGGTAGTTCGTCCACTACTATATCAACAAATTCTTCCAGCAATTCCTAGATTTCTTCTGGTAAATCATCTATTCTCGTACTCGTCAAAAAAAAATTGGGCTTCCTAATCACAATAAATTGTGTGTCTTGCTTCTTCTTAACCTCCTTAAGAAGTTCCTTCCCACTCATGAGCAGTACAATGTTGCTCATCTCAGTTTTCACCTCTTGGTTATTAATCAACAGCAACATGTGCATCCTCCCATTCTTATCCAGGGTGTACATTTTCTTTCTCCCATCATGAATCATGTTCCTGTCATATTACCATGGTCTACCTAGCCATAGATGAAAAACATCCATGGGAATGACATTACATAATATTTCATCTTTATATCCTCCTATTTTAAATTCAACTAAACACTCTTTAGTGGAATTTACCTGGTGTCCTTACTGTAGCCACGAAACTTTGTATGGCCTTGGATGTAAAATAGTCTCTATCTCCATATTTTCTACCATCTCTATAGATACGATATTGTTTGTGCTACCGCTATCCACTATGACCTTGCATATCCTGTCTTTGATTTTGCAAGCAGTCTGAAACATACTATTTCTTTGGGATGGGTTCTCTACTTCCTTCTCTGCAGACTTCCTGCAGGCGTCGGGCCTCACCATGCCATGAAAAAGAATGCGCCCTCGCAGGGGCTCTCCATGGCACCCTCGATGGCCCCGCACTTCCTCTTCGCCCTCTGGTTCATCCACCCACGCCTTTGACTGTCTGGTCGTCATTGACACCACCTTGACCCCTCCATGGCGACATCCTTCATTCAAACATTCCTCTCCTCCCCCTACGTCGGGCGGAGCCTCAGTGAATTCACCCCACGGAAGGACCAGCCATGGTCGACCCCACAGCAAATTGAAGACGCCCTCCCCCCATCTACCGCACGAAAGCTCCACCATTCTGCATGATTTAGTCTTTGAGCTCCGGGAAGGAGTGGACGACCTTCAGTTCCACGCTCAACAGATGGAGGGAAGGCTGACAGTCCTTCTTCAGCTTCTCGCCAATCCCCCTGAAGCCTCCCCTGAGGATTCCAGTGACACATCTCTCACTGCAAGCGATCACGCGAGCAGTCATCAACAGGACGCTACAGAGGAGAGCCCGCAATCTGACGGGAAGGCTTTTGAACCAATGCTCATGGATACTCTCGAGCAGGAACAGACCCTGGCTAGCAAAAAAAATACTGTCAAAGGTGTTGTTCAGGGGGTAGCAGCGGAGGTGATAGGCAACAGTTTGCAACAACACACCTCGTCGGCAAGTGTCAGGATGGTAGCTTACGAGGAGAAGGGCACTGACGCCACAGACATGCAGTGGACGATCAGTGGGACACCTGTCATCGAGGAGCCCTGGCAAGGCCTCTTCCCAGAGTATGTGCCAGATCATACAAAACTTGTTCCATACTTTAGCTCTAGTGGCTCTCATGGTAGTTAAATTGCTTGATTTTTCTAGGACTATTAGAAATTTTGCTACTCGAATTATACGGTTGGCTGAACTGGTTTTTCCTTCTGGAGTAATTTAGTAATTACAACCGGTAGACTCAGTTTATGTACTCTTGCTTTTGGCACCAGGAAGGTCCTTTATATATAAAATACTTACTTACAAAAAAAAAAAAAACCCCGTTGAGATATAATTTCAAAACCACAGAGATATACTATGCTCGTTCCAAACCACGGAGAAATATTAATTTCAAAACTGTAGAGAAGTAGTATTCCCTTTCAAAACTGCAGAGAAATATTATTTCCGTTAAGAACCGCAGAAATATTATTTCCGTTCAAAACAGAATGGCACAAAAATATTATTCCCATTCAAAACCGCAGAGAAATATTATTCCCCTTCAAAACCGTCCTTGCAAATTTTTGATAAACTCGTAAACTAAATTATCATTATATTTTATATTTCACTTTACCTTAATATTTCCTTCAATTAAGCTATTTCATTTATATTTACTTTAATGATTATAGATTAATATATTTTATTAAACTTAAATATTAATTTTTGAGTTAAATAATTTATAAAATATTATTAAACATATATTTACTTTTATGATTATAAGTTAATATATCTTATTGAATTGAAATATTAATTTTTGAGTTAAATAGTTTATAAAATATTATTAAACATGCAAGCTGAATTGTATTGTATTTTATATTGCATTTTATTTAATATTTGTTAATATATACACATTTAATTTTATTATTATAAGATAATATATCCGATTGTACTTAAATATTTTTAGCTTTTATGTGTTGGCTTGCAAGTGTATAGAAACCAGAAAAAAATTGGGGTGAAGTTTGCATTGTCATTGTCAATATGTAGAATTGACAAGTGACGGTGGTAGTCACTCATGGTGACCAATAAGTATCTAGCTATTTTTAGCTTTTATGTGTTGGCTTGCCAAGTGTATAGAAACCAGAAAAAAATTGGGGTGAAGTTTGCATTGCCATTGTCAATATGTAGAATTGACGAGTGACGATGGTAGTCACTCATGGTGACCAATAAGTATCTAGCTAGAGGCATTTAATTGCTTGGTCACCCAACACACTCCGAACTCTCAGCATGTGTCATTTTTCAAAATTTGAATTTAGATTCTGAAAGGATAACAATTAGAAGCTTGATAATTTTACATAATTATAAAGTCAATGGTCAGTTTGACTTCGTTGGCATTCTAACGGATAGTGAAATTCAATGATGTCAACCATTTTATCCTTATTCACATCCAGCATGCCTTTTGTTTATCATTTTATTTGCTTTCATTCTTTGCTTTTTTCCGTTCTGGAAGTGGCCTTCGTTCTTTTCTTTTATCTATCTGTACACTCTCTCAGGGATTTCTGGTAGGCGCTATTTTCTCGGTAAGCGCTATTTTAAGCCGGGAACAAAGCACTGCGGGCACCCTCATGTGAAAGCTCCACAGGAGTCAAAATCTCACGGTGGTGGACATCTGGGCTAACAGTTTCACCCGAACGACTTATTCTTTCCAACAACAAATTCACAGGAAAAATGACTTGGGGACTCGCTCAGCTCTCCAGTTTTGAGGTACATTTTTCTCCTGCTCTGTTTTTGCTAAAATGACAATCCTGCTGGAACATTTAAGAATAGAATATTAACTTTATTTATTAAGTAAAAATAAAGTTAAATTGTTTGACTATATCGTTTGAGGATGGGAATACGGGTATGCTGTAAGAGAGATAGACCATAAATTTTTATTATATAAAAATATATATGTATAGATCTGTGGTAGAGTTCTATTCAATATAAAATACAGGTATAGATCCATGGTAGAGTTCTATTCATTTTCTCGTTTAAATTATTGAATCTACAGATTTGAATGATTAATTCTGTATAATTTAGGTGCTGTAGGATTTTTGAACAAACTGAATTTATTTCTACATTCGAAAATACAATTTAAGGAACAGAAAATTGTAATTTAATACAAACTTATATGACCAAATTACAACTAAAAAACAAAAATGTAAAACAAATAAACAACCTCTAATTAAATTTTTTTTTAATTTATATGTAAATATATATTTTTAAAATTTTTACAAATCATATATCAAATTTTAAAAATTTATATATAAACCTTAAAAATCATATATCAAATTTTAAAAATTTGTATGCATATTTTTCCTTTAAAAATTTTAGAAATCATATATCAACACTTCTTCTTTCACTACATTACAATAAAGCTTACCCATTATTTTAAATATAAAACTATAATAAATAGCTTCACCCTTGGTGAATTTTGAATAAATAACTGTATCACGATTGTGCTTAAGAACATCGGCTATTTTATTATTATTATTATATTTGTAGTGTTTTGATATTCACCTTCTCGTATTTATCCTAATATGTCCATTCGCCCTGAAAAGGAAAAATAGTGTATTCAAATGTTGTCATACTGAAAAGATATTTACATTTCTATCACCTAAATATTCTTTGAACTTTACTATTAAAATGCTTAAATATTCCCCATAACCTTACTCTAATCTTAAAGGTTGAGTGTGTAGATAATTTATGTCCATTAAGTATTCTTTGAACTTATAACCGAAAATCCCCATAAAGGTTAAAACCTATGCCTGCATGGGTACAGAATTTTCTTTTGGCCATGGCTTAGTTTTAATTAAAAATAGGTAAAACTATATTTTTAAAATTTTTGATAAATTCATGATAAAACGCTTTATTTATATAAATTCATGACAAAATATGAATCGATAAACTTAAATTTATGTTGTTGTGTTCCTTGTATAGAAAAAATGGCAATAATTTATAGCTAACTCACCGAAGGAAATTCTCTGTATTGAGCTGCAGTATGCATTTGATGTGGGAATTCATTCCATATTCGGTCTTCTGAACATGTCTTACAAGAAATATTTCTACATTCTCGAGCAGGTATACATTTCATTGCATATCAACATTCCTGGTACTCTTTTCAATAAATCGCTCAGGGTATTCATCCTGTTATCTAGCTGCATAAACTGCTTGGAATTTCCTGGTTTACGTTATATTTAAAAATTCTAAATTGATGTTTCTTATATTGGGTTTGATTCAGGCAAGAAAGAAACAGAGAAATACTGAGGAAAATAATTGAGGAGAGACGAACAATGAATGTGCCTGTTCACAAGGGCTTGCTAGAAATTTTGATGAGATCCCAAGACGACAATTCGTGTCCTCTTTGCAACTCACGATACCACGGCAAGCGTCCTGATCTGGATTGTGAAATACCTTAGCGAACACCCCCATTGATTATTTATGTTAGTTATTTTTATATTTGTTTTTTAATTTTTTTAAATGTGTGATGCAAATTTATTATATTTTTGTTTTATTTTGTTAATTTATTTGTATTGTTTTGTATTTTTTATTGAAGTAATGTAACTTTTACTTTAATTAACATAATGGATCCATCATTTTCTATTTCATATTTAAAAATGGATTTGAGTAAGTTGTATATTGTTATATTATAAATTTGTTCAAAGAATTATTTTCCTTTTATGCAAGGAAGTATTATGTAAGGTTTGGGCCTTGGGTTATATAAAGTCTTAGGTTTAGGTTTGGCTTATTATTAGGGATTTAGACTTAAGGTTCAATTAGGATAGGGTAACATAGTCTATCTACATTATCCCTCTATGTAGATTAGGGTAAAGTAGGCTACACTAGGTTAAGGTGAGATGGGATAGGTTAGGTTGGGCTAGCCTCGTAAGTATTTGTAGGGTGGGTTATATTAGGCTAAGTTAGGGTGGGGTAAGGTAGGATAGGTTATGCCAAGATAAGATAGGATAGGTTAGGTGAGGTTAAGCTATGCTAGGCTAGGCAAGATTAGTTTAAGGTAGGATAGGTTAGTTTAGGGTAAGGTTAGATTAGGATAGGCTATATTAGGGTAAGGATAGGTTAGGCTAGGCTATATTAGGGTAGGATAGACTAGGCTAGTTCAAGGGAGGCTAAATTAAAATACACTAAGGTAGGTTAGGACAGGTTCAATTGGGCTAGGCTTGGCTGGGTTGAAGGTTAAGCCATGTTAGACTAGGTT
>ML799362.1:237285-248900 GCA_009831015.1 Picea engelmannii | reverse complement strand
GATTTTCGGTTATAAGTTCAAAGAATACTTAATGGACATAAATTATCTACACACTCAACCTTTAAGATTAGAGTAAGGTTATGGGGAATATTTAAGCATTTTAATAGTAAAGTTCAAAGAATATTTAGGTGATAGAAATGTAAATATCTTTTCAGTATGACAACATTTGAATACACTATTTTTCCTTTTCAGGGCGAATGGACATATTAGGATAAATACGAGAAGGTGAATATCAAAACACTACAAATATAATAATAATAATAAAATAGCCGATGTTCTTAAGCACAATCGTGATACAGTTATTTATTCAAAATTCACCAAGGGTGAAGCTATTTATTATAGTTTTATATTTAAAATAATGGGTAAGCTTTATTGTAATGTAGTGAAAGAAGAAGTGTTGATATATGATTTCTAAAATTTTTAAAGGAAAAATATGCATACAAATTTTTAAAATTTGATATATGATTTTTAAGGTTTATATATAAATTTTTAAAATTTGATATATGATTTGTAAAAATTTTAAAAATATATATTTACATATAAATTAAAAAAAAATTTAATTAGAGGTTGTTTATTTGTTTTACATTTTTGTTTTTTAGTTGTAATTTGGTCATATAAGTTTGTATTAAATTACAATTTTCTGTTCCTTAAATTGTATTTTCGAATGTAGAAATAAATTCAGTTTGTTCAAAAATCCTACAGCACCTAAATTATACAGAATTAATCATTCAAATCTGTAGATTCAATAATTTAAACGAGAAAATGAATAGAACTCTACCATGGATCTATACCTGTATTTTATATTGAATAGAACTCTACCACAGATCTATACATATATATTTTTATATAATAAAAATTTATGGTCTATCTCTCTTACAGCATACCCGTATTCCCATCCTCAAACGATATAGTCAAACAATTTAACTTTATTTTTACTTAATAAATAAAGTTAATATTCTATTCTTAAATGTTCCAGCAGGATTGTCATTTTAGCAAAAACAGAGCAGGAGAAAAATGTACCTCAAAACTGGAGAGCTGAGCGAGTCCCCAAGTCATTTTTCCTGTGAATTTGTTGTTGGAAAGAATAAGTCGTTCGGGTGAAACTGTTAGCCCAGATGTCCACCACCGTGAGATTTTGACTCCTGTGGAGCTTTCACATGAGGGTGCCCGCAGTGCTTTGTTCCCGGCTTAAAATAGCGCTTACCGAGAAAATAGCGCCTACCAGAAATCCCTGAGAGAGTGTACAGATAGATAAAAGAAAAGAACGAAGGCCACTTCCAGAACGGAAAAAAGCAAAGAATGAAAGCAAATAAAATGATAAACAAAAGGCATGCTGGATGTGAATAAGGATAAAATGGTTGACATCATTGAATTTCACTATCCGTTAGAATGCCAACGAAGTCAAACTGACCATTGACTTTATAATTATGTAAAATTATCAAGCTTCTAATTGTTATCCTTTCAGAATCTAAATTCAAATTTTGAAAAATGACACATGCTGAGAGTTCGGAGTGTGTTGGGTGACCAAGCAATTAAATGCCTCTAGCTAGATACTTATTGGTCACCATGAGTGACTACCATCGTCACTCGTCAATTCTACATATTGACAATGGCAATGCAAACTTCACCCCAATTTTTTTCTGGTTTCTATACACTTGGCAAGCCAACACATAAAAGCTAAAAATAGCTAGATACTTATTGGTCACCATGAGTGACTACCACCGTCACTTGTCAATTCTACATATTGACAATGACAATGCAAACTTCACCCCAATTTTTTTCTGGTTTCTATACACTTGCAAGCCAACACATAAAAGCTAAAAATATTTAAGTACAATCGGATATATTATCTTATAATAATAAAATTAAATGTGTATATATTAACAAATATTAAATAAAATGCAATATAAAATACAATACAATTCAGCTTGCATGTTTAATAATATTTTATAAACTATTTAACTCAAAAATTAATATTTCAATTCAATAAGATATATTAACTTATAATCATAAAAGTAAATATATGTTTAATAATATTTTATGAATTATTTAACTCAAAAATTAATATTCAAGTTTAATAAAATATATTAATCTATAATCATTAAAGTAAATATATATGAAATAGCTTAATTGAAGGAAATATTAAGGTAAAGTGAAATATAAAATATAATGATAATTTAGTTTATGAGTTTATCAAAAATTTGCAAGGACGGTTTTGAAGGGGAATAATATTTCTCTGCGGTTTTGAATGGGAATAATATTTTTGTGCCGTTCTGTTTTGAATGGAAATAATATTTCTGCGGTTCTGAACGGAAATAATATTTCTCTGCAGTTTTGAACGGGAATACTACTTCTCTGCAATTTTGAAATTAATATTTCTCCATGGTTTGGAACGAGCATAGTATATCTCTGTGGTTTTGAAATTATATCTCAGCGGGTTTTTTTTTTTGTAAGTAAGTATTTTATATATAAAGGACCTTCGTGGTGCCAAAAGCAAGAGTACATAAACTGAGTCTACCGGTTGTAATCACTAAATTGCTCCAGAAGGAAAAACCAGTTCAGCCAACCGTATAATTCGAGTAGCAAAATTTCTAATAGTCCTAGAAAAACCAGGCAATTTAACTACCATGAGAGCCACTAGAGCTAAAGTATGGAACAAGTTTTGTATGATCTGGCACATACTCTGGGAAGAGGCCTGGCCAGGGCTCCTCGATGATAGGTGTCCCACTGATCGTCCACTGCATGTCCGTGGCGTCAATTCCCTTGTCCTCGTAAGATACCATCCTGACACTTTCCGGCGAGGTGTGCTGCTGCAGACTGTTGCCTATCACCTACGCTACTACCCCCTGAACAACACCCTTGACAGTATCTTTTTTGCTAGCCAGGGTATGTTCCTGCTTGAGAGTATCCATGAGCGCTGGTTCGAAAGCCTTCCCGTCAGATTGCAGGCTCTCCTCTATAGCGTCCTGTTGATGACTTCTCGCGTGATCGCTTGCAGTGAGAGATGCGTCACTGGAATCCTCAGGGGAGGCTTTAGGGGGATTAGCGAGAAGATGAAGAAGGACTGACAACCTTCCCTCCATCTGTTGAGCGTGGAACTGAAGGTCGTCCACTCCTTCTCAGATCTCAAAGACTAAATCATGCAGAATGGTGGAGCTTTCACGCGGTAGATGGGGGGAGGGCGTCTTCAATTTGCTGCGGGGTCGACCATGGTCGGTCCTTCCGTGCGGTGAATTCGCTGAGGCTCCGCCCGGCGCAGGGGGAGGAGAGGAATGTTTGAAGGAAGGATGTTGCCATGGAGGGGTCAAGGTGGTGTCAATGACGACCAGACAGTCAAAGGCGTGGGTGGATGAACCAGAGGGCGAAGAGGAAGTGCGGGGCCATCGAGGGTGCCATGGAGAGCCCCTGCGAGGGCGCATTCTTTGTCATGGCATGGTGAGGCCCGACGCCTGCAGGAAGTCTGCAGAGCCAAGGTTGAGGACGGGGGAAGGCTGAAGGACCATGAACAGAACCACAGAACCAGAATCAAACGGTCGAGCTATAACGCAAATGGGACGCGGAATTGCACTCTGTGATAAGGTGGTCGAGGGAGCTCGGTTTAATGCCCCTCCCATCGACGTTAAATTCAAATTAATGCGCGGGGGTGTTGGCTACAGTGGGCACGAGCCAGGCACATGGCTCTGTGCTCCGCTAGCCTCCACTTGCTGCCTCTGCGCGCCAGTTGTCCGGCTCTATCACCCCATCTGGGTGGTTGTCCATTTCTACTACTTTACTGATGCACTGGTGGAGAATGGGGTGCACATGATCTAGAGAAGTGTTGCAGAGGATTTCTGGTCCCTCCCAGTTAGCCCCTATGTTAGCCAAGTAGTCTGCTACCTGGTTTGATTTCCGTCTTACATGAGCCGGTATGACTACCTGGATGGAATGCAGTAACTCTGCTATGAGTTGTAGCCCATGCGAAAGCCGCCAACTTGGAGAAATTTGGTCCCAGATTTGTGTTGTGTATGGGCAGGAGGTGAGGAGGTGATTCATGGTTTCGGTGGCCTCCCCACATAGAATGCACATTGAGAGTCCGACAAAGCCTCTCTTGGAGAGATTATCCCAGGTGAGGATGATGGAATGGGCCACCAGCCAAAGAAAGAGAGTGATTTTGGGCCAGTGTCTGAGATTCCATATTTTTTGCCAGACCCTTTCTGCAGGTTCCGAGTTCGATTGGGCCTTTATGTGATAAGCTTCACTCATGCTGTAGGTGCCTCTGGGTCGATGTCCCCATCGAAGGATATCTTCTCCGGTGAGTTTGGCTATTTTCCGTTTGAGCATCTCCGTTTGATAGGGGCTCAAGTCCACTTGGTCGTTTAGATGCAAGCTCTGTCTATCCATAAGCTAATGCCACCAAGTGTTGCCTTGTGAATCACCCCTCCAATAGTTTGCCACTGTCGTCAAGCCCGCCTGCATGGATGGAGCGTCGATTTGCCCGGCCCAATCCTCCTGGTCCAGAGTGGGCCATTACTGCCAGGAGTCTTTCCAGAATAAGGTGGTTTTCCCGTCTCTGATTGCCCAGAAGGCGTGCTGGGTAATGAGATGTCTGTTTTGCTTGGCAGCTGTCCAGACTAGGGATCCCGGTGTGTCCCTGTTCCATCGTATGAGGTTTTTTTCTGCTACCACCGGCGCGTATTTCTTCCTCCAAAGGTGTGAAAAAATATCCCTTATGTGTTTTAGCCACCTCCACCATATTTTTGCGCTGAGGATTTTATTCATGATGCTTGGATACCTTAGTCCAAGTCCTCCTTGCACTTTGGGCCGACAGATTTTGTCCCATCTAACCAGTGTTATTTTCTTCCCTGTGTTGAGACCTTGCCACAGGAAGTTCCTCTGCAAGCTTTTGATGGTTGCCAGTACGAAGGCAGGGGCCGCCAGCACCGAGAAGATGTAGGTGGGGAGGGCCTAAAGAACCGCACGGAGAAGAATGAACCGGCTAGGAATATTTAGAGCTCTAAGGGTCCAAGAAGAGAGTTTTTTAGTGAAGGAAGAGAGCAACTGTTCCCAAGAGGAGTTTCGAAGGGCATTATTGATCAAAGGAATGCCTAGGTATTTAGATGGAAGCGAGCTTCTTTGAAAACCTAAGAGGTTAGAGATATGTCTTTGGACCGGAGGGGGCGTATTAAAGAATAAGATGAGGGATTTGTCCTTGTTGCAGTCAAGACCTGAGGCATCCAAGAAAGTCTAGAGGATTTGGATAATGAAGTTTTCTTCTCTAACCGTTGGAGTACCCATTAGGAGAGTGTCATCCACGAATTGGCTGTGTGAAATAGGATGGGAAATGCCATGCAGTGATAGACCTTTCAAACTGCCATTCTCTATTGCTGCTTAAATACTCTGGCTTAGGCCTTCTGCTATAATTATGAATAGGAAGGGGGAGAGGGGGTCCCCCTGTCTGATTCCTCGTGAAGGGGTGAAGGGGCGTGATGGGATGCCATTGACAAGGATGGAGAAGAAGGCAGTGGAGGTGAGGTTTAGGATCCAAGTCACCCAAAGTTTATCAAAGCCAAAAGAAAGGAGCAATTCCGTCATGTATTCCCAACTTATCTTGTCAAAGGCCTTGGAGAGGTCTAGTTTTAATAACATACCTGATGTTTTGGTTTTATGAATAGAATGAATTACCTCATGCGCCAGGATAACGCTGTCTAAGATTTGTCTGCCCTTGATGTAACCATATTTTTCCTGAGATATGATGGTAGGCAAGATGGGCTTGAGTCTGCAAGCTATTACCTTTGTCAGAAGTTTGTAGATGATGTTACAGAGAGCAATGGGTCTGAACTGTTTTGGATGATGAGCCTATCCCTCTTTGGGTATGAGAGTGAGGAAAGTGGCATTAAGATCCTGAAGGACCTGTCCGGTGGCACGGGAGTCCTCAATAATTTTCCAGACCTCCCTTCTTATCATCGGCCAGCAGTGGTGGAAGAAATTGCTGGTGAAACCGTCTGGGCTCGGAGCTTTACTCTTGGGGGTGTCTCGCAGCGCTTGATCCACCTCCTCAATGGTGATAGGCCGAAGTAGATATGCGTTCTGCTCTTGGGTGACGAGGGAAGGCACATGTTGCGTTATTCTGGCTATGGCTTCTGATCTGTTCAGGGATGGCTCGGTGAGTAGGTTCTTATAATAGTCTGTCTATGCTGCAGCCATGTCTTCATGATCGTGTAAATTCTCACCTATGTCAGAGGTTAAATGCGTGATTATGTTTGAATGGCACTGTTGCATGACCGATCTATGGAAGAACTTGGTGTTGCGCTCCCCCTCTTTGAGCCACTGGACGCGTGACTTCTGCCTCCATAATATCTCTTCCTGTGCTTTCTTGGTGCTCCATTTGCTCTGACAGTTGCTGCTGGGAATCAAAGATGTTTCCAAAGGTATCCTTATTCCAAGTTTTAATGAGTTGTTTGAGATTTTTTAATCTTTGTTGGAATCTGAACATCTTGGAGCCTTGTGTAAATTTTTCCTGTTCCCACCAGTCTTGGATTTTAGCCTCAAAGTCTGGATGGTTGAGCCAAAATTGCTCAAACCTGAAAGGTTTTTTTCCTGGTGTAGCCGGTACTTCTATCCACAGCTGGATGGGCCAATGATCTGAGCCGTGAGTGTTTAGTATGCTTGCCTCCATTGCCATACCTTACATCATGAGGGGGTCATAAATTAGAAAGCGGTCCAGTTTGCAAGCAATCTGGTGAGCTCCTGTTCTTCTATTGGTCCAGGTGAAGATGCCATTGGTGGGTTCCAGGTCGATCAAGTTGAGTTTTTTGATGAGGCTATTGAAGTCATTGGTGTCTTGATCCAGTCATCGGGAACCTCCTCTTTTCTCTTCCAGGTTCCGAATGATATTATAGTCGCCCCCTATGATCCAGTGCTTGTGTCTAAGCAAACTATGGAGATAATCCAGGCTTCTGAGGAAGGTCTGTTTTTCCCTGGGGTTGGCTGGGCCATAAACATTGGTGATGTGACCTAGTTTGTTAGATCTTATGAGTCTGTAGTCAGTGGTGATGGACCATCGAGTGGTAGTGAAGTTTTATAGCCTTACTGTGGCTGGGTTCTAGAGAACAACCATTACTCCCGCTGTGCCTGTAGCCGTTGTTGACATCGCTTCCCCTTGCTTCCAGTAATAAGGGAGAAGCTTGTTAAGGTCTTCAATTGAGCATTTTGTTTCCTGAAGTAATAAAATATCCGGTTTCTCTGCAAAGATCAAATCCCGTAGTGATTTCTGTTTGCTACGTCCATTGAGGCCTCTTATATTCCAAGAGATTATCTTCATGATGATGGGGGGGTGGGGAGGGGAGGGAAGCTATCTGAGATTAAGTGCATTTTCCCTGAATTTACCATAAACTGCCCTATTTCCTGTATGAGTGTGGTTGTGGACTTTCTACCTCGTTTCTTGTCATCTTTCGGGTTTTTTCCTTGATTCTTCGTTTGGCTGCCCTGTATCCCTAGGCTTTTCCTGGATCGCGCTGAGGAGCCTGCAGAGGAATTGATAAAGATCTTGTGGACCTTCCTCATTTGATCCCAAGGTATGGTAAAAAGTTTTTGCTTCCTGTAGGCATGTTCAAGGTGTTCCAAGTCCACCCCAGCCAGATCTTGCTCTTCGGTGTCCATCTCTGCGTCCCCATCTTCGAGTTGCAAGGCATCTTTTAGGTTCTCTTCTATAGATTGTGGATCGTGGTCAGTTTTCTTTCGTTGTGGTTGATTATCTTCCTCTTGTTTCTGGGAAGAGGAGGTGTTGTTCACATGTTGTTCCTGAGGGGTGGTGTTGGTTGCAGGGTCCTCGGGCTGATCCTGCAAGATAGCAAATTTGTTACGTACGGAGGGATCTTTACTTACTTGGTTTTGTTGCCATCGACTAGTTTGTCACCGTTTCCCCCCTGGTTGAGTGAAGCCATCCTTGTATTTGCCATCTTCTGAGTTTCCTTCCTTGGGGGCCGCATTGAGGGGGCATTCTCTGAATAAATGCCCATGTTCATGGCACTTTCAGCATCTGAAGGCAATGTGTTCATAGTCAACAGTTTGTATCCAGTCTTCGTCCTGGTATTCAAGGGTGATGGTTCCTGGCAATGGTTTTGCTATGTTTAGATACACATAGATACACACATACAAGGTGTATCTCCTCTGTTTTGTGGCCTCGGAGGACTTTACATAGACTCCAATAGTGTTGCTTATACCAACGAGGACCTCTTCCAACCAGAATTCTTGAGGGAGGGAGTACAGACGGATCCATACTGGAGCATGGGCGAAATCTTCTTTTTTAGGGCTGAATCTCTCGGTCCAGAATCTTAGAAATAGCCCGGCCGAGTTAAAGAAATAAGGTCCCCCATCAAAGATGCAGGTGCGATCCTCAAGATTATGCAGAATGATTGTAAAAAAAACCTTTGAGCCTAACTGTAATTCATAGTGCCCTTTTGGTTTCCACCAGTATTGTATCCATTTGATTAAATCTCTTTCTGATGGCCACAACCCTAAAATTTTTCCTACCAGAGCATGGTCTCTCATGTATTGTTTCTGCTCCTCTATCCTGGGAGAGTTAACTATGTACTTTGGAGCTTTCGGTGCTTGGGGAATGCACTTACCAGGGAGCCAAGGCAACGATGTTCTAGCAGGGGTTGTTGGGTGTTTCGGATCAATGTCCATGTCACGGTCTTTAAAGGAGCCTTCTGCGATGAGTGTTGTTCGCAGGTCCGGCGGCGGCTCAAAGGACGGCCGATTAAACCTCTCTCCGCCGCTATTGTTTGTTGTAGCGTCACTGTAGGAGGCGTCGACGTGGCCTCCTTCCTTTAGAGTCATGGCCCTCATGGGCCGGTGAGTGTGGTCACTCAATTTAGGCTTCAAACCCTAAATCGGTGGCTCGCCTTCTCTTGCTCGAGCTTTCTTATAATATTACGATATCTCAGTGGGTTTTGAACGGGAATAATACTTGTCTTTTTTTTTTTTTTTGTAAGATTATATATCTAGGATTTTCAATGCAAATAATATTTTAATTTCTATGATTATATATCTAGGGTTTTGAGCAAGAATAACACTTATTTGTTTATTTATTTTTTAGGATATATTTTATTTCTAAGATTATATATCTAGGGTTTTGAAGGAGAATAATCTTTGTAGTTTTTATTTTTTTACCCAGAATAATCTTCGTAATTTCTCTGGACTTCTCCATAGTCTTCATAAAATATTTTTTTGCTTCTTCAAAGGGATGAGCATTTGGACATCTTAAATGAGGTGAGTCACTTTTTACTTTGATTCAATTTTAATTTTATGTAAAGAGATTAAATATATTTTATTTATTTTTTTATTTTACGTTTCAGAAGTAAAAGTTGATTTGAGAGATAAAGTCAATCTTTAATAATAATGTTACATCATTTTTCTCTTCTTTTGAATATGAGCACTACACCACCTATTCCAAAAACTCACCGTAACAAGGGGAGGCCCCCCAAAATCACCCTAGAGATCCTTTACGATTATATGGAATGCGTATAAAAAAAAAGAAGAAGAGAGAGATGCCAAAATCCAAATAGAGTTAGAAACATTAGAAAAAAGGAGTGAAGAAAGAGGCGCAAAACTCAAAATAGAGCTAGAGGCAATGATTGATAAAAAAATCAAAGATACCATTCAAAAGGATATATTCTTAGGGTTTAAGAGTGAATTGCAAACAATGAAGGATATAATTCAAGAAATGGAAAAACATAATCAACCAACCCAAGAAGGAGGGGTTGAAGGAAATCACAACTTGAGAGATAGGATTAAAGAGCTAGAAGAAAAACTAACCAACAATTTGACCCTCAGTAATATGGAAAAAAAATTAGATATCAAACCCATCAAAGAGGAAATGAATAAGCTAATCGAATTGGTTCGGGAATATTTATAAATGAAGACCTCATTCCCAAACAACAAGCTGAACTAAGGAAGGAAGTTCAAACGGTAAAATAAGCTAGGAAAGAAGGAAAATGGGCAATAATTAGAAATCAAAAAGATATTGTTAGGGATAGAGACCAGAAGGATAATAATAAATAGGAATTCAGGACACTTGGGATCCTTTTTTGGAATTGTTGTGGCTTTCCATGTTGCAAAGGTCCTATGATAAGTTGGATCCCGAGTGATATTGATATTATATGTCTAGCTAAAACTTGGGAGCATGAGGAATCTAAGGTTCCTAACATGGAAGGATTTGTCATGTGGTCATCATGGAACAAAAAATCCCACTGTAGAGGGATAGGAGGCATATCTTGTTATATTAGAAAAAAACATTTCTCCTCACATTCAACTTCATGAGATTGAACCTCTTAATCAATACATTTGGATATAAATTTCAGACACCAATGCTAAGAATATGTATATAGCAATTTGTTATTTTGCACCTATTAATTCTACTTTTTATAAGAAAAATAATCTAGATAAAAATCGTCCCTATAATAATTTAGAACAAGATATTTATAATTTTTAAAATGAAGGTAATATCCTCCTTCTAGGAGACTTTAATTCTAGGACTGCAACTAAACAAACTACTCTTTTAAGTGATGATTCTGTAACATTCCGCTCTGGCGCACTGACAAAACTTATTCTTTGAGGACACTTGCTCCCAAGTGATCTGGATTTTTATGATGATGAACCACTTAACCTTGATGATGATGCGTTATGATTGATGACCGGATGTTTTACTATTGATGTATACAGGTGCTATTGACTCAGTTTATTTGAGTGTGCATGGTTTTTGACCTGGAGGATGTCGAGGCATCAACAGAACCCTTGGACTCCAGATTGAGTCAGGGAGTGTGATATTGAGTTGATTTATTTACTATGATATTTATTGATTTGATGATGTGTTGTTGACATGTTCTGACATGATGGTTGATGATGTAGGCTAACGATAGCTTTCCTACCAGACTCACATATGGATTAAAGGGGACACACATGATTTACAAAGAGGTTGAGGGAGAGGTGTGGACAATAGCCCTGCCACAGCTTACTAGCACTCCCTCCGTGGCTTGAACTGTAGGTTAACAATTACCTAGTTCAAGAGGATCCACGATGATGTGAGGGCATACTGCAACAGTCGCTCACGATGATTCTAAGGGGCGTGCAATAAGGAGCGGGCCTTATTCCTTAGATCCCTTAGTCTCCCACAAGTTCACCTAGCGGAGTGTTGACTCCAGGGGTTATAGATGTCTACCAATCTGTCAAGTCAGCGAGTGGCACCCTTAGAGCATGTGGTGCATCCTGAAGGGCACGTCGCGCAAAGAAAAACAAGTCAGTGAGTGGCACCCTTGGAGCACGTGGTGCATCCTGAAGGGCACGTCGCGCAACAGAAGAACACGAGGCGAGTGGCACCCTTGGAGCACGTAGTGCGTCCAGAAGGGCACGTCGCATGGAGGATGATGATGAGACAACCTAGATGACCCTAAGACCTTAACGCCTGATAAAATTATTAAAACGACTCCCCTAATGAATTGTCGCCTAATTCAATCTAAACTTAAATTTAAAACATCTCAAAGATAAAATTCTGATAAGCCCTAAGAAGAGATCCTACAAAATTAAACATAAGGGCGTAAATTAAAACCCTCCTATGTGTTAGTTAAAGTCTTCTT
>ML799362.1:200405-218979 GCA_009831015.1 Picea engelmannii | reverse complement strand
TTCCATTGGGAAATAACTCTAAGACTATCTTGAAACTCTCTTGCCTACCTCTTCTTATTTATATGTAGGATGTTTTATCCTATAGGTGGGGCCATCTTATAACTGTCTCGTCAGACCAATCTGTGAAATTTATCTCCACACTTTACAAGTTGTAAATCTTCATCTATTGGGAGAATTGACTGGTTTCCTATTTATTTATTTTTTGTGAGGTGTCATAATACTTAGGTGTGGGGAAGGGGTTCATGAGTTTACAAATGATAAAACTACTTAGAGAAGTACATCTTTGTAAAAAATCATGTATTGTTTTCATGATACAGGTTATTACATCATAAGTCATTTTATTTTTGAAGTGTTAAACTCTTTTGTGTTATAAATTGTTGTATATGTCCTTAACAAACCACTATATTGGTTTATTTTTGTTATAGGATGTTCATTGTAGGTTTGACACTACATGTTCTATGCAAGTGGATTGTGTGAGCACGATGGAAAAGAAAATAATAATGGAACACTCTTATCTTACCTCTTCTCCTATTCACTATGTTTGTGGTCTCTGAGAAATCAATTTCCTCAACCACAAAGCTCCCAAGAGTTGGAGATCATTGGTTTAAACACCACTAGTTTCCAAGAGAAAGCTATAATAGGATTTTCAAAACCAAATTTCAGAACATCTCTGGAATTAAGGTATACTCCAAGGAGTGGATAAAATAGGAGATTATCAACCCTCTCATAGTCATCCCCAGGTAGATACTTTGTCTTTAAATCCTGACACTTTCAATCATTAGCTCACTTCCAGTTCAATACACCATTGAATTTCCCATTTTACTTCTTAAAAAGTCTCGAGAGGATTTCTTCCCAAGTAAGGAAGAATATAATCAATCCCCAATAATCCTATTGCTAATTCATGACATGAGGACGTACCATATCTTCGGTCCGGGGCAAGTTTCCCGAGTTTATGAAAAGAGGGTCAGTTGTTTGAATTGTTACATATTGATGATAGGCAATAAAAATTATCCTATTCACCATGCCTACCAGTACAAACCAAGGATTGTTTTATCATTTTTTAGTCTGTCAGTCACCCATCATTATGTTTACTCTTTCATGTCATTGATAGGGGTTATTAGGTCAAATTGTTATATTTTCAAAATATTTTTTTGAAATACAATTTGGCATATATTGGTTGTAAAATTTTCATTAGTGTGTCAAGTTTTCATTACTACTCCCTCCACTCATGCATGGTCATAATATTTCATCATGATCATGTCATCATAACCTATCATAAATTTTCCAATGATTGTCTTGGTCAAAGTTCTACTTCAAAATTGGTTTTTGAATTAAGAAAGATGAATTCGACAAAAGTGAATGCGGTTTTTGTCAATAATAGAAAAAGAAACAAAAACCTCTTTCAGTTTATGCACAGGTGTTATCATTTGAGATAAATCCCCCAAATACAATCTCTATAAGAGGGTTTCTTCAGATTTGGACAACTTGACTTCAAGACAGTTGTTCAAATGTTTGTAAAAAACATTTGAAGTTCTTCATGGTTCCATTGTGTAGAAGAAATAATAAAATTTCCACCCATACAACTTTCAACCCAAATATCCTCTGGGAAGGCCTCCAAAATCCCTATCAAAGACCATGTTGTGCTTCTTCTAAGACCACACTACACTTCTGCAAGTCTTGAGTAACCAAGTTCAAGTTGGGATTATGAACAAATGGGAAAGTAATTTTGAAAATTGGAATATTTTTTGGTTAATAACATACCAAAATACAATAATATCTCTCATGTTTTTAATATACTTTATGGTTTGGTATATATTCTATCATCTTCAAGGCCTATGCCTTTAGAAAATAAAATACTCTGTTTTTCCTGTTTTAGTCATATTTTATTTTTGTGTTTTCCTAACAACTGGAAGTGAGGTTTTGAAAACAAAGAGAGGTTTATATCAAGGACATATTAAAAAACAATAACCTCTCTCAGTTTTTAAATATTGGTTATGGTTGTAACAAGTCACCTCGTTACGACAACAACTCTAAGAACAGGTGCAAATTTATTTTTTTTGTTAGGGTGTGTGCGCATGTGTAGAAGTAACAAACATACTTGACTCTACATCGCCATTTGAAAACAAAAAAGACACAACCATGATGATCAACACAAGAAGACTGAAGGCTCACAATGAGTAACTGCAACAATATACGACCATAGGCTTGAGGCGCACAACACAGACATTAAGACATGCTGGGGTGCACAGTAAGAACACAGAGGGAAGAATCCGGTGTTAGGGTTACTATTTATGCACAAGAAAGCAGGGCGTTTAGTCTTATGTCTTCTTGAAAGAAGATTAGACAGGCTCCTGGCCGACTGCTCAGGTAGAAACTAGTAACCCGACCTAGAACGAGACACAAGCAAGATGAACAGAACAAGACGAACCCAATATGACACAGTGACGACAAGCAATAAACGCCCCTAGACATAAGGTGTACAACTGGCAGCTGTAAGCAAAAAACGACACCAGGTGTTAAGTACCGTACAGTGACAGAAGGAAGAATCCATCAGAAGAGTTTACTATTTCTTCACAGAAAAGAAGGGCTTTTAGTCTTATGTCTTCTCGAAAGAAGATTACACAGGCTCATGGCCGACTGCTCAGGCAGAAACCAATAAATCCTTTAGGGAGTCGTAGTAGTGGAAACTCTGCCTTTAAACAGCCTGAGACTACTGATACGGCACTGGATTCTTTACACAAACAAACACACACACAGACATCTATACTAAGGTTACATGGAGGTGCCTATATTCTGCCTGACAATAGTCCCAACGCCCGAAAGGTTTACCAACCCAGTACAACTTGTCTTCAAGGGACAATACCCTCATTATAGACTCAGAAACCCTATTGTACTTAGTCAAGGTTAATATACCGTAAAAGTTTATTAATAACAGTAAAGGTTACCATAACACTGCCATGAATTATTAAACACCTTCCTTTAATATAGCCTATCCAGACCATGACTTTACAACCACATTACCCTTTTTTATGCTACAACCACAACCTTACAATGACCTTACAAGATAAAAAAAACCTTTTCATTAAACATGAGTAGCTCACAATTTGATGACCCTATGATCCCAAATGTTCAATAATAATGCATTAAAATGGCATCATTTCTAAGTAACATCACTATTGGAAGTAACAATATAAACTCATATTTAAAAATAACATCACATTTAAAGGTATCATCACATTGAAAATTACAATATAACCCCATATTAAAATAACATCATAATTAAAGGTGTCCTCATATTGAAAATTATAATATAACCCCATATTAAAATAACATCATAATTAAAGGTGTCCTCATATTGAAAATTATAATATAACCCCATATTAAAACAACATCATATTTAAAGGTCTCTTCACATTTAAAATTACAATATAACCCCATATTAAAATAACATCATATTTAAAGATGTCATCCTATTGAAAATTAATATAACCCCATATTAAAATAACACCATAATTAAAGGTACATCACATTGAAAATTACAGTGTAACCTCATATTTCAAAAATGGCAATATATCCAACTAACCCTATTTTCAAGACACTTTTTAAGAATATTCAGAAATGACAAAACAACAATGTTAAAGAAAACAATAATTAAAAATAACCCTAAATTACATGTCACTATAGAGACGGGCTTTTCGTTACAATCATTGGTAACAAAATAGTCGATGGGTTACCAGGATAAACTAAAATCAAGGAAAACCTTTTCAAATGGATAGTAAGGTATCAAGGAAAGCCTTATAGTTCGACAATGTTAATACGCTTATATTAAGCACCAAAGGCTACTAGAGTGTCCAATTCGCATGAGCCATTGGTCTCCTTATCCTTAAACCTCGACTTAGATAGGATGCTACCGTTTAAGGGCCAAGGAGGCGATAGCTTGTGCTTCAGGGCGGAACCCACGCAGTTAAGAAGGTGCCAAATCCAGTAATAAAGAATAATAAAATGCAGACCCCCTAACAGGAAAACGCAACTCCAAATGTGCCAATGAATTAGGAATGCAGACCCAGGATTAAATACAACTGAAATGTAACCACTCTCTACATGTCACATAGTGAATCAGGACGGAATAAATGCCCACTGTCATTAAAACGAAAACCCAAGTTTAGATAGAGTTAAAAAAAAAACAATCCGGGTTGCCAATTAAATTAAAACGCAGACAGAGTTTATCAATAGAAACATCGAGATGGACGCAGGATGAAAGCCAAACGTAGACCCAACACAACCATTAACACTCAATAAATCATGACGCACAATCTGGAACTCAACGTTGGGAATGGGTAGGATGGCATGCAGAATAACGCACACATCCTGCACAATGCCTTCTGCATTAAGAACACACACCGTCAATCAAAACTCAATTAAACACACACTGAACTTAACCCACACCCACTAATTAAAACGCCCACGCTGAATAAAACTCTTACTGTAAAAAAAAACCACCCATGCACCCTGTAAAATGCACACAGGCTTAAATACATCGACTGAAGTGGGAACGCCCAAACAATAAACAAATCGCAGAGGAGATAAAACACCCAAAATACCCATTGCTCACTGCATATAACAACGCCCAATAGAAGAATCTCTCAACATGTAAATAAAAACGCCCAATAAGAATTTCTCACTAAGTATAGTAGAAACGCCCAATACCCTAGGGTAGGTCGCCTTGGCCAACCAATACATTCGCCTTGAGTTAAAATTATTCAGAATGGGGATTCAGAATGCCAGAAAGTAAAATGCAAGTGGTCATAAGAATTACAACGCAGTTCGATCCTATAATCGGGATTAAGGTGTCCGAAAACCAGCGAGTGAAAAGCGTATGGTCCTTAAAAAAAAAAATGCAAAGGCAGACAGAACCTAAATTCGGGAATAAGATATCCGATGCCTGTGGTAAAAAAAATGCGAAAGGTCATTGAAAATGCAATAAGCGGGAGAACTTAAAAGATGGTTTAAAATGTCCGAACCCCATTGGCTAAAAGCGAATGGTAAAAAAAAATACAAGGTGAAAACATAACCAAAGATCTGGATTAATATCTGAACGCCAGGGGTTAAAATCGCGAATGGCCATTAAAATCACATAGTGCAGACAGATCTTCCGACCTGGTTTAGGTTCCAGATTGCTAGTGAACTAAGGGATTGGTCTATTAGCATAAAGGTTGCCATTTCTCCATCAAGAACACATTCAAAAATTTTGTAATAACTAGCAGCAGTAATAACTTTCTTGATAGAGGTGAGCACTTTTATCAACCAGGGTAAGCCTTAATGCATTCTAATCTACTAAAATACAAATCATACCATGGCCTTATCACTTGCAGCAAATGAATCCTATGCTCTGTGCCGCTCCTTCTCCTGCCTACCGACCGTAGAAGGCTCACTGGTACCTCCTAGCCAATCGCTAAGGGTAATCTGCTTCCCCCTTAACCTCCCGAGCCGCAAAGGGGCCACACAAGGTCCAGAGATAAGACTAGCTTCTCAGCTCACCTCCAAGGTTGAGCTACCACTCCAATACAACTGAGATAAACCCAACTCCTCACAAGCAATCCGTCAAGCCACAATCCGGCAGCGTAACGTTACGCTAATCGTTCATCCCTTATTCCTCCTTTTCTCCTTCTTTTATAGAAGTTTGAGACCCACCTACTTTCCCTAATCTTTATTAATTTAATTTTTAATGACAGTCCTCTAAAAATTCTCTGTCGTTCAAGTGTCACTCATCCCCCCGGTTCTCCAAAAATTAATTTCTTTTTAATAATTAAAAGACTCAATTCCCTCACTCCCCCAAAAATTGCTCCTTAAATTACTCCTAGGGTTCCTAGATCCCCTCTCATGCTTTTAATAACTTTCCTAAAATGAAGCTGCCAAGATTTAGTTCATTTTAGTAACTCCTTAATTGTTGATTCCTTTTTGCTTTTTACCCTATGTCCCCTACTTTCCATTATTAAGTTTCCTTTATTACAAGTTTCCTTATTTCTATTATTTATTTCTCTTTTTTTATCTTTTAAACCCAAGAGATAAATGCGCTTATTAATCCTTTCTATATTTTTAAATTCATTATTTTTATACTCTCACGTGTTTTTTTTTTTTGTTTTACTTTATATTACTTTTTACCATCAACACCACGTATTTTAATTAATTTATCCCCTTTCTTCACCTTACCCCCTTTAATTTTAAGAAGACTTTAATTAACACCTAGGAGGGTTTTAGTTTATGCCCTTATGTTTATTTTTGTAGGATATTTTCTTAGGGCTTGTCAAAATTTTATCTTAGAGATGTTTTAAATTTAGGTTTAGATTTGAACTGGGCGACAATTAATTAGGGGAGGCGTTTGTAAGAATTTATCAGGAGTTAAGGACTCAGGGTCATCTAGGTTGTCTCATCATCATCACCAATGCGATGTACCCTTCAGGACTCACTACGTGCTCCAAGGGTGCCACTCACCTTGTTTTATTTTGTTGCACGACGTGCCCTTCAGGATGCACCACGTGCTCCAAGGGTGCCACTCACCAACTTGTGTTTCTTTTGCGCAACGTGCCCTTTAGGATGCACCATGTGCTCCAAGGGTGCCAATCGCCGACTTGACAGATTGGTACACATCTATAACCCCTGGAGTCAACACTCCACGATGTGAACTTGTGGGAGACTAAGGGCTCTAAGGAATAAGGCCCCCACCTTATTGCACACCCCTTAGAATCATCGTGAGCGACTGTCTCAGTTTTCCCTCACGACATCGTGGATCCTCTCGAACTAGGTAATCGTTAACCTATAGTTCGATCCATGGCGGGAGTGCTAGTAGGCTATGGCTGGGTTTTCTTCCACACCTCTCCCTCAATCTCTCTAGAACTCATGTGTGGCCCCTTTACTCCATATGTGAGTCTGGTTGGCAAGCTAGCGTCATCTTGCATCATCAACCATCATGTCAAAACATGTCAACAACATATCATCAATCAATAAATATCATGGTAAATGAATCAACTCAATATCACACTCCCTGACTCAATCCGGAGTCCAAGGGTTCTGTCGATGCCTCTGCATCCTCCAGGTCAAAAGCCCTGCACACTCAAATAAACTGAGTCAATAGCACCTGTATACAATAATAGTAAAACATCCTGTCATCCATCATAACGCATCATCACCAAGGATAAGTGTGTTATCATCATAAAAATACAGATCACTTACGAGCAAGTGTCCTCAAAGAATAAGTTTTGAAAGTGCACCAGAGCGTGATGTTACAATGGTTTTGCATATATTCAATTATCTTAAAGGCCTAGTTTTCCAGAAAATAGAACACTGTGTTTTTCCTGTTTTAGTCATATTTTTGTTTTGTGTTTTTCTAATAAATGAAAGTGAATTTTTTTAAACCAAGAGAGGTTTTATTCCAGGAAATGTTTAAGAAAAAAAAACTCTCTCAATTTTTACACAATATTTACTATATTGTAGCTACAGGTGTCACTTTGATACCTATTTTTCAGAAGTTCGCCATGCCAAAAATTATTGCGCTTATGGGAAATCACTTTTGGAACTAATTTTGCAGAGGAAAAATTGTTTTTTGCATGGTTTAAAGGATCATGGTTATAATATACATCTCAAGGTTTCCTCATAGGTCATCAGAAGCCTCCAAAAACTCCAAACCCTCCAGTTCAAACTTAGAAGGCATGAAACACTAAGTTGTCATTTACGCCATAATAACGTTGTCCTACAAGCCAAGATGAATTCTCTACAGCATTAGGTTGATGATATTTCTACCACCAATAATAGTCCCTGGATGCTATTGAAACATCCCAAAAATCCTAAGTCAAAATCCCCCAGGCAAGAGGGAGAAGATTCTAAAAGCTAATCCACCCCCTCCTTCGCATGTTTAGTCATAAAGGACAATTTCTTTTTGTTTCCAGTGGGACCTACAAAATATTAGGTGTGGGAGTAATTTTGGGCCCGAGATATGATCATTTTCATGACATTATTATACACTTTTTCCATATGTATATATGTGTGTTTTCATATTTTAAAGGATCTTTTTGAAGAATTTTATGATAAATCAGTATGATCGCCATACGGTATGTGTAACTCATGTTTAATGATTGAATCAAGTATAATTTATCATGCTTTTATGCCTCCAAGAGTTAATTCACATTTATCTAGTGTTACAGCGCAAAGATGCACCATTTTCTGGTTTCGACACTTGACCCGGCACTTGTTCCAACACTCGATCTGACACTTGTTCCAACACCCAGTATTGCACAAAAATGCAAGGTGAGCTGGTGGTTATGGCATTGGCGGCCAATGATGGACAAATCAGGAACATGGGTTTTGTTTATCCTTGCCCCCTCCAGCTACTAAGCTCCTGAAAACTTGAATTCAATTTTCCAAAGAAGACGATTATTGGCTTGCTCTATTTTGTCAGTTAGGGCATCATTTATTGTAATTTGTCGAAATTATAAGTGGTTCGACCCTCCTAAAGTCGACCACTTGGATTGTAATCTTACAAATACTAATAGGATTCTTAGTATATTGTTAACCAAGTAGAAGAGCTAGTGTATTAGAGACAAATTCATTTTTTCTCCATTTTGATATTTTACATTGTCGAAATTATGCCAAAACTGTGTTTTCAAGCTTTAGTGGTGGATTCACCTTGTTAAGCTCATGGTTTGCTTTTAGAGAGTGACCAAGACTTGATGTGGGGGGCACCAACAATCAGGTAACTCTATGTGTGTTGTTTATGTATTTCATCATTTAAATTGTTCTTTTATTTTTTGTACATGCATGTTTTATTGTGTTAATTAGCATGTTGTAATTTAATTGTTCTATTGCTCTTTTCTAGGTTAGTGCGATGGATTATGTTAGCATGAAATACTTTATAGATTAGGAATGGATCTGCAGATCCCCAGACTAACCCCGTGTGCAAGTTAGAAGTTAGATTATGCTTTCTTTCATAATTTTATAAATAAGCTTAAAACAAATTTTTAAATTAGAATAAAATAGAATCTTATCTAGGTTTTCTTTGACAGGGATTTTGATGGATGGATAGATTTCGTTTCAATTTTTAGTTATAGTTGTTGCTTACTTCAGTTTTAGATAGATTTCATTTTCTTAGTTGTTGTTGATGTAATTGTCAATTTACTTTTTAATATCATAATTTAAATCTCTATTTTTAATTCATTTCCTTATTATAGGTTGAATAATTAATGTAGACATCGCATAGTTTCGGTTTATGCAAGTTCTTTTCATAAATTAAAGTGCAATTAAATTTCTTAGTTAAATAATGATTATCTCATTATGTTGTTGATGGTTTGCACATGAATATGTAGGGTATTTAACATTATTTCTGTTATGACTATGTTTTCATTGGATTCTTTAATATATACCTTTCATTTTTCCATTGAGATTAGTGTCGAGTTTATACCATTGGAATTGTCCTTTGTTTTCAGGTGTCATTGAGATATCATCTGTCACCACCGAAGGCATTCACACAACCACCAGCATTATATTTGAGTGTCATAAGATTAAAGTTAGTTTCTTGCTTTTGTAGATTAGAAGAGATAGTTTCTTGTTTTCATAGATTAACGTAAAGCATTTAGTTGTTAGTTCTCCTTTATTTCAATAGAATAGATTTCCTCTCATGCATTGCATTGAGCATTTAGACTTCCTTTCACACATTAGAAATAGTTTTTCATTAGGCATTTAGTCCACTCGCCTCTTAGGCTAGATAGTTGTTCAATGAGAAGTCTTTGGTTACTTGTCCATTTTCTATAGTGGGATAGATAATTGTCTTTGCTTACTTGTCTTTTGGTTTAATAGATTAGTTATCTATCTTTGCTTAGTTGTCTATTTTATTTAATAGGTTAGATAGTCGCTTTTACTTACTTGCTTATTTAATTGCTTTCATAGGGTAGTTTCTCATTGAATGTAGGTTGGAAAGTTAAAATAGTATGCTTTCGTCATTTTCTTATTGATATGCTTAGATAGTTTCTCATTGCTTATTGTTGAACTAGTTTGCTTTACATAGGGTTTTTACTTGATTTCTTAGGAACTATCCATCAATTCTTCGCTAAAAAATAATTAGGTTACCTAGTTTTGAATTTCTTAGTAGGGTTTTCTTATTCTATAGTTTTACTTAAATAGATAAACCTTAGATAGCTACCTTCATTAGTTAGACCATACTCCTACTAGCCTTAACCCTTTGGCATATATTTTTCTACAACTCTAAGTTTACTTACCACAGGTTGACAATTTAAATTGAGGGTATTTTAGTGTCTTTTTTAGTACATATAAATCACCTAACACAACCCTAATAAACTATATTCAACCATGCCCATAGTGGACCATGACCAGCTAAAGAAAACCATGGTTGACATGAGTCAACCATGATAAACATCACTATATGAAATAATGATCGAGGAACATTGCAATTTTACCCAACTCTTGAGGAACATCATGTTATAACACAAGCATCAAGGAACACACCAATTCAACATTAGTCAACCAATATAATTGTCACAATTCTACATAACCATTGAGTAGCATCACAAACTAATAAATGTGACAAAAATATTAATTAATTTTATGATGTGACATAACCGTTAAGGAACATATAAATTTCATATAATATGAGCAATATGAATATCATGATGCATCGTGACCATTTATGAACTTCGCATTGAAACATAACCCTTAAGGAATGTCGCAGGGTTTCATAACTCTTAATGAACATCACATGTGATGTAACCATAGAGGAACAAATCAATTTGAGATAAAACATTGAATCATAATGGGATATACTCATTGGGGAACATCACAATCAAACATAACCTTGGAGGAATGTCACAATGTCACAAAAACCTTGATGGAAATCGCATTTTGACACAACCATTGAGGAATGTAGAAATTCAACATAATTCAACGATTATATGACATGGTTAGCCATAATCAAACATAAGGAACATACACTTGTTAAACATGGTCAAACATAAGGAACATACAATAGTCAAACATGGTCATAGAAATTTGATATAAGAAACATATCATAGCCAATCACGCTCAACCATAGTCACTTATAATTAAACATGGTCAACCATAGTCAATAATGATCTATTGGAATCAACAATAGTTAAATGTGGTCAACCATATGTCAACCATAGTTCTGATATACTAGAATATGTTTTTGTTCCAACCATTGAATAGAGAAGCGAATTAAAACAAAAAAAATTATGATCAATTTAAAAAAACAACTTAGGGAAGATTTTCATTTAGTTACAGATTGATTTGAGATATGGCTACTAAGAATTTTGACAAGTGCACCTTCCTCTAGTTCTTCAACTAATCATAAAATAATATGTTCCTTGTAAAGGCTTTTCAAGAACATAAATCCTGGTTCTTTTGATTGTTCCCTTTAAGACTCCATGGAATCCCATCCCTAATTATTTCTTGTTAGTGGAACGATAAGTGATCAAATGGATAATGCATATACATATACAAAAGAAGACATCGATGGCACTACAACTTGACTTTCCAGTTTCTGCGTACATTTTTTTTCTACTCTCCCTTTTCTATGATATTAATCCTACACAAATAGTTAAAAATAGAATATCATATTGATTGATTAGATTCGAAGTACTAGATCTAATGTGTAGGTGAATTTTTTCATCGTATCATTTGAGGATTGACAATACTAGTAGGTTGTAAAGGACATGGACAATAATTTTTTATTAAAAGAATATAAATTTATAAATTTCCTACATCAATGGTCCACCATATGGTAATGGATTTGAGTTGTGTTGTACATAAAATGGACAGACGATTCTCTATGTTTGGTTTTGACCTTTTGGGGACATAAAATCACTTCAAGAATTTGGGGTTTGGATGTCCGAAGTGTAAACCAAAATATTTGGCTGATCATATTCCTGAAATGCGAAAAGAGTTTTCGTGTGTGAAGGAAAAGAATGACAAATTTGGATTTTTCAGAACTTCGGAGTTCAGGGTTTCAGGATTCCTAAGGACAAGTGGTAGGGACTCAGTAGGGAGGAAAGTCTAAAATCAAAACTTGCGACAAAGTATTTGTCGGCATATCAGAAATCAACGTTTCGACATTTCTGTTGACAAGGAGTAGAGCACTCCACTTCAGAATCTCCAAAATTGCAAACCACGAAGAAGTTGTGGAGGAGCGTTTCAACATTTCAACAAATCGGAGTTCAGGAATTCCTGGATTGTGGTGACATAAGGTTAGGGTCGAGAGTTTCAAACTCCTGGTACCCGGAAGCCCAAAATAGAGGGGGTTGTCAAAAGGTGGTTGATGTTCCGAAAACTAGAAAAGGTGACAGGTGGAAAAAGTCCACATCAGGAGCAAAGAATAGCTCGAGGGGACAATTGGAAAGTCAAGAACCCTCTTGACAAGATTCACAAAATCTTAAGAGAGGCAAAATCATTTTGGAAATTCGGAAATTCAGGTTCCGGAAGGTATAGGAGATAGAGAGTTCGAAAATGAACCTTACAAACTCCCGTAACGTGAAATCGGGCTAATCGTTGGAACAAGGGGGGGAACCATAGATGTTGATCTCCTTGGAAGCGGAACATTAGTATTTCAGTATTTCAGGATTCGGCATATCAGGAATCCTGATGAAAAGGAATGGGGTGTGGTGAAAGGAAAATCCAAAAGTCGCGAAGTGTAGCAGGGTTGAGAGTGGACTTTTCAGGATTTTGACGTTTCGGATTTTGGGACTCTAGAGACCAAGAGACAGGGTTTCGTCGCATCACAAGTCCTAAAATCTTGAAGAGAAAAAATCCAAAATTTGTGGTAAGAAGGATCTAGCATTTGGTATTTCAGGTTTCGGAGGTCGAAGAGGTAAGGCACTCGACCACAGGATTTCCGATATCACAAAATCCAGTATCCTGAAAAGGAAAGAGAAAATTTTGAATGTCAGTTGGGTGTTGAACATGGAGTTCATGGTCGGTGAATGATCACGGGGACATAACTCACAAGGGCCTGTGAATTATACCTAGAGAGGGTGAGTGACTAGTTTCCAGAGAGGAACTAAAAGGAGCCAGTCAGACTCTAAGGGGGCGTAGTTGGAAGATCCTGTGCAGAATCCAACCTGAGGTTTCAGGGGTCTGTGTCATAGGACCAATCAACCCACCAACTAGAAGATTGGGAGAAACGTACATCATTACAGTGGAAAAATATTTAACCAAATGGGCAGAAGAAACAACAGTAAATGATTGCAACGCATAAACTATAGCACAGTTCCCATTTGAACAAGTAATTACAAGATTTGGATGCCCTATAATTCTGATGAGTGATAAGGGAACTCATTTTATCAATAATACCATTCATATAATGAATGAAGCATTTGGAATACACTATCATAAGATCAGTCCATACCATCCTCCGGATAATGGAACAATGGAAGCATTTAATAAAATATTAGAGAAATCCCTAACTAAAATTTACAATGTAAACATGGATGATTGGGATCAAAATATACCAACAGTATTATGGGCCTATAGAACCACATGAAAGAAAATTACAGGGAGGAAACCTTTTAGAATGGTGTATGTTCAAGAAGCAATAGTTCCTTTAGAATATTCAACTCATGGAACTAGAAGAAGATGAGATTATGGTTGGTTTCCATCAGGAAGTACATAAAGAAAAGACAAATATTGGCATGGTAGACACATAAAAATATAAAATTTAAGGAAGTAGATCTAGTTCTTCTCTATGAAAACAAATACTTACAATACCCATAAAAATTTAGGATGCATTGGCTAGGGCCATATGAGATAAAATATGTCACAGGTGGAGGTGATGTACAGTTGTAGGATCTATCTAAAAAATATATTCAAGGATTGGTTAATGGTAGTAGACAAAAACTATATAGGCACAGTTGACCCAGTAACCTTTAATAGTTGCAGTGAAGAAAATTATAATTGTACATAGTGTATATAGTAGAAGGTGAAAAAGAAAGGAAAAATTGGAAAAATGAGCAAAATACAAAAAGACACAATGGATGGATAATTGTTAAAACATGCAGTTAGAGTATAAAACATGAAATAGAGAGTAAGTGTTATCAAATAACATGAATACAATGTGCACCATAGATATGTTACTAGGAAGAAAAAGAAGGACGTTGATACAGAAAAATGGTCCAAAAAAGGAAAAAGCGATGATTGAAAAAATGTGGAACAATAGAGAATTTATGACATGACCTATAAAAGAAGAAAATATGAATGAGAAGACTGATCTTGAATTTGTGCAAATCCGAGCTAAGGAATAAAATTTAGTGCAAATAGGTGATTTCAATGTGTCTACTCGTGATTCATAACTACCCCTTTCATAATTTAACAAAATTTCACCACCAAAGCTAGGAGATCCTAGCTAGGTCGCAAGAAAAACAAAACGTTCTATGTGGACAACACATGACACAACAACCAAGGGAGTAAACCTAAATCATCTAGAAGGAGTGGTGGATATAGATGAAATTCCATCCCCATTCATTGAATTAGTTAGTCGCACAATTGTAGAATATAAGTAATATCGAAATACAAAGAAAAAAGAAATGGATATCAACCCAAAGAGTGAAACAAAAACCATAGAACAGATAAAAAAACCATGCAACAAAATGGGTTAGGAGCTGTATAATATCAGGAAAAAAGGAATGAGGAAGATGATGAGAATATAGAATTTGATGAAGGGAAGAAACTTGCAGCAAAAGAAACGTAGGAGTTGGGGGATCAAGTATGGTTTGAATATATCATAGACCACTATAACTCAGACACTGAACAAGATGAGGAAGAGAACCAGGTGGAAATGGTAGGGACATTAGTATGGAAGAAAAATACTATGGAAAACCTACCGCACCAAGAACACCAAGCGATCATAAGTAACTAGCATCGTCACAGCCACAGATATGTGAAGGTGTTAAGATACTTTATGACATGTTTGGATATGTGTATAAGCTGAAGTATGTTTACCATGATGTTACATATATGCAAAAGTTTCTTGAGTTCACGCTCCAAGTCTACATGGAAAATAAAGGACCAGGTCCATCAGGAGTTCCCATTTTGGATCCAAAATAGTGTATTAGAGGGTTATATAACGCAATAATTATGAAATTGATGGAGATTCCTCACTTTGGCAGAGGAAAGCATGTAAATGCATGTGTGAAAAAAATGTTGACACTGGTACATGGAGAAATCTTATGGATGTATAGGCCTATATCCATAGATGTGGACTTAATTGTAGAAATCATAGGATTACCAACATATGGAGAAAAACCAGATAAATACATGGACGACAAAACTAAAGAAAAATCCATGGCAGATGAGATCAAGAACAAATATGGGACTCATAGAGGATCCATATGAATTATTATTAGACAAATAAATGCACCAACAACTAAGTTTGTAATAAAAATGTGCCATGTAAAATTTTGATAAAATGTTACAAGGAGGAATCCCCTATAGGAGTAATAGCAGCAGTCGTGCAATGTGTAAAGGGGAGTCTACTTAGCTAGGTTCCATATCTACTGAATTTGTTTCTAGAGGATTACAAGTATGCACATGATCTATGCTCAAAATTTCATTATTCATGGACAATCATATTGATAACATTGGTTGGATGGAGATAACCAAAATATAGTATATTTTACCAAAGGCTAGGGAAATTCCATGCAACAAAATATACATCATTATGGCATACCTAAAATAAAAATAAAAGGAAGGTGAATTATAGAATTTCTCCATGCTCTATAATGAGATGTAGGAGAATATGGAAAACACATGGAGAATAGCACTGAAAGTTGTGAAGGACAATCAAGGAATATAAAACTTTCAAGCTTCAAGGCATAACATGTGGATCCAGGTTAGGAGGGACCCTAATAATGAATGAGTACAATTAAGATACTATGTCATAGGGGAAGAGGTGTAGTGGGATATGAAGGATTGTCCTGAAGAATGGAGATAATGTACCAAAATCTAAACAAAAAGTAGAGGCTGGACCTTAATGATAGTCAACCATCCCAACAAAAAATACAAGGAAAGCGACAAATCAGGAAAAAGAAATAAAGGGTAGCACAACAATTAAAAATACAAGGCATAAAAACAATATCCTTGTTGGATGTATGGGTTGACCCATGTTCTACCTTAGTTTTCCAATAAAAACCTAGAAACCATTGGCCTGTCTTGTAAAACAAAAGGCAACACTATGCATAGAGTGCACAATGTAGTCTCACCTAAGATGGCTTATGCGTGATTGCATGAAGAAAGTGTCTACAATAATGGAAGAGATGGAACTCATGGGAATATTAGGCATATTAGACTTCTTCAAACTCAACATGCATTCTACCATACCAACATTCATTATATATATTATTTTACCCATTCAATAACAATCATTCTATAGAAAACATCATACTATTCTATTGCGTGTTGTAAATAAACCTCACCAAATTCATGGATTCACTCAACAAAAAATATTAGCAATGAAAAACATAAGATAATCACACATAGAGACATCATTTTTATCATGTTTCATCCCCCTGGGCTACATCCACAAGGATCTTTTGTTTATTATTATTATTCATCAAAATCGGGCAGTGCACGCATTACATCAAACATTTTTCATACTATGTGAGGTTTATTAGTGTTGCACCAAGCTCCACAAGTTGAAACATAAACCTTATATACAATCCATACATCTCAACACTAACTCCATACGACCTCCATAGCTCTCAAAGAAACTATTATTGCCACTCAAAATTTAGAATTGTTCTCAAAAGCACCTGATCTCAATGTACTAAAAAATGTGGATCCCCCCTATCTACCTCATACATCATATTTATACAAAAATATCGGTAAAACCCCTTTACATTGAATACCAAAACCCTAAATCTAAGTGGACTCAACTTTTACACATTCTAACTTCATTCGCACTCTAATCCACATTTTCTTTGGGTTGATTTTCTTTTATTTTCGATGTTTTGCTTCCTTTGCCTTCTTGTGCATTGCTTCCTTGGTCCATTCCTTATATTCCTTCATTGTTTGCTTCACTCTTGCATAAAACTTTGATCCAAAAACATATTTCTCCATTAGGCCCCAAACACTAACCCATGGCTCATCCTGATCCACTGAGGTAGTATGTGCCTCCTGCACCGCTTTCTCCAATTCTTGGAATCTTCCTGACATTTCTCCAACACAAGTATTCACATGTGCGCTCTTCTCTACAAAAAAATCTACATTCTACACTACGATATAATCTCTCATAATATCTTCATCCTGGAGCTTAAAAGTTTCCATATGTCCCTTGGTTGCATCCATTTCTGTTAATATCTTCTCTGCATGTTCCTGAAGTGGCTCTAGTTGAGCCTCCCTCATCTTCTTCTATTTCTACACAGTTTTTAACTCTTGTTGTTAATTTTTTAGCTCTTTCATGCTCATGAGCCTATACTGAATGTTCATATCCTTTTTCTTTTTCTTCAAATCCTAAGAGGATTAATTGGTTCTTTCCTCCTTTTGTTCTAGTGCCTGCAACTTTTTCTCTTCTTGCAGACTTGTCCAAATTTGTGCACTTTTGTCCTATAAGTATGAAATATTCTTAACACTCTAAGACATTTACTTTATGTGCCTTATATCCTCCTACTCTATCTGTGATCCCACATATACTGGTGTGCATGGGTTCAACTATTCCATCAACTTCTTTATATGCCTTTCGTAATCTTCCCTCTCCTTCATGATCTTCCCAATCTTCTCCTCAGTCTATAAGTGTGTCCCTTATTATGCATTGTCTGGAATTGACTTAAAGACTCTTCAATTCATTCCTCTATCTAGCCAATGCACTTCTTTTCCTAGTCCTTCCTAGCCTATATTCCCTTGAGAGTTATGTTTAATGTGTTATTGATATCCTTATCTATTTGTAACTCAATCACATTTGCGCCTTCTCTAGATTCGACTTCTTGTGAGACACTAACTTGCAATTTGTACAGCACTTTCGTGGGGCTATTGTCCAAATCGAAGTGAAAATGATCTATCTCCCTTATTTTTTTATGTGTTGTCTCCTCTTCTAACTGCATCATAACCTGGGTGATGGGAAAAATACCACTCCCTCATGCTATGATTTGTATTGTTTCCTACGTTGGCACTACCTTTTCCTAAACAATATGTTGTGGACTCACCTTTTATTTCTATTGTATTTCACTCAGGTTAAGTTGCACCAACATTTCCTTCATTTATGATGTAACATCCCGCTCTGGCGCACTGAGAACACTTATTATTTGAGGACACTTGCTCTCAAGTGATCTGGACCCTTTTTGATGTTAGACCTATTATATTTGATTATGATGTGATGGACAGATGACATGATGTGCCACTATTTGATGTAGACAGGTTCTATTGACTCAGTTGGATTGAGTGTGTAGGGTTTTTGACCTTGAGGATGCAGAGGAATCGGTAGAACCCCTTGGACTCCGGACTGAGTCAGGGAGTGTGCTTTTGGGTTGATATGTTTATTATGATGTTTTATTTGATTGATGATTTGATG
>ML799362.1:178241-189076 GCA_009831015.1 Picea engelmannii | reverse complement strand
TCAAATCCATTTTTGAATATGGAATATAGAATCATGGATCCATTATGTTAATTAAAGTAAAAATTACATAATTTTAATAGAAAACACAAAGCAATTAAAATAAATTAACAAAATGACAAGAAACATATAATAAATTTACATAATAGAGTTAAAAAAGATAAGATATCCCATGTAAAATAACTAACATAAATAATGAATTTATCAAAAATTAAAAAAATATAATTTTATCTACAATAAAAAATAACAATTAATACATATTTTAAGCTAAAACACAACACAATAAAATATTCAATCTATAGAAAGAACTATATACAAATTTGAAAGTTTACTTAATTAATTAAATGAAAATAAACTATAAATTATTAAATACAACTAAATACATAAATAAAATTATAATATAAAAATCATAAAAAACATTTATCATAAAAATTTACAAATTTAAATATAAATCATTAATACAATATATTTAAAAATTAAAAACTTTAATTTTTTTAATTTTTATATTTTTCTTTTAAATTAAAAAAAAAAACAATTATACTAACAAATCTTTACATTTAAACCTACAGACAATCCATATATTATAGTTGCTGTTTGTTAAACACATATAGTTATTCATTCAAAATTCACATATTGTAAAAAATATTGACACATCGTGATATATTGTAAAAAATATAGATATAAATTTCTAAAATTTTTAATCTTTAAGATTTTGTTAGGGGTGTATTTATTTTACATTATGGTTTTTCAGTTATAATTTAGTGATATAAACTTGTATTAAATCACAATTTTATGTTTTTTAAATTATATTTGTGAATGCAGAAATGAATTCAACCTATTTAAAAATTCATGGAGCACTTGAATTATATAGAATTAACTATTCAAATCTATAAATTCAATAATTTCTACAAATATTTCCAATAAAATTAAACAGAAAATATTCAAAAACACAAAATAATGAGAATAAAAATTTCAATTAGGATTATGCATTTACTGTTTAAAATATAATTTATTTACTAAATTGCAAATGTTAAATGAAAAAAAAAGTTAATATTTAATGGGTATATAAAGCATTACAGTCAAATCCATTAAGCATAACACACATATAATCTAATGTTCCCAGAATGAATGCCCCATTTGTCTTGACGCTTAGTGGGGGAGCTAGTTTAGGAGGCTGCTGTGCCAAAAAGAAGGATTCAGGTTAGAGCTTATAATGCTTTTTCACTTATCATGCTTAGAGCTTTTATTTTACTTTTTGATTTTCACAAATTCTCAAAAGTTCAGTTTATCTACTTGATTTTCACAAATTCCCAAAAGTTCAGTTTAGTTCACATTTTGATTTTCACACATTTCCAAAAGTTCAGTTTGGGTTTATGAATTCGTTAGAAGTTGTTATCATGCTTTGCAATTAATCTCAAACTCAATAAAATATAAATATGGTAGGTGACTTGTGCCGGCAACTTACAACTTTATATTCTTTTATTAAAAACCGTATTAAAAACTAAAAACGCTACAATAAATCCATTCACCAAGGCCATATTTGTTTTCAGCGTTTCTCCTTCAAACCCTAAGCGCCTCCCTACAATTTTTCTTTTGGAGGTCTGTATAAAGTTCTACAAAATAGTCCATGGTAAAACGTAAAAAATAAAAGTAAAGAAAAACAAAAAACCAGAGAAGTCATTAGATCGAATCCCTCCAAGGTATAAGAAAAAAAAAGAAATGAGATGGAAGTGGGATATAATTGTGTTGAAATACCAATATAGAATCATTACTTACATGATTCAGTTTCACTTATATATGGAATCATTACTTACACGATTCAGTTACATATTTTGTTACGATAAGATGTAACGTGTCATTCTACATAAGCCGTTGAGATTGGGGATCGTATAAAAGCGTCGATTTTCCCTGTGTAATTTGAACGAGAAAATACCTGTGCTTTATATTGAATAGAACTCTTCCACGGATTGTCCATCCTCAAACAATACAGTCAAACAATTTAACTTTCTATGCATATGATCTGGTATTTTCTGCTTAATAAATAAATTTAATATTTTATTCTTAAATGTTCCTGCAGGATTATTACTCATTCAACTGAACAAAGATAATCGAAGCTTCGATTCCCCATAGTGTTATTGGTTACCAACAAAAGCACTAGTACTCATGTGCTTGAAAAACGCTTGGCAAAGAACAAATTGTTGTGGGGGGGGAACTCCTTGAAATCCGTGGAAATATTACCTAAGATCTTGTGGAATCGCCCTGGTGAAATTATTACCCCATGTGAGCTTTTGAATCCTGTCGAGCTTTCACAGGAGGGTGCCCATAGAGATTTGTTGCAAAACATCAAGGTTTCTAGCTTCAGCAGGGCTATGATTCATCAGAGAACCCTTCGACTCATGGTTTCATCAGGTTCTGCAGGGGTAGGCATTTGAGCTGCATGAAGGTCTTTGTAATAGGTCCCGTGAGCTTACTTTCTGAAAGATTAAGCAATGCATACATACACACAACAGAAAATAGTGCCTCCCAATAATCCCCGAGAGAGCGAACAAATAGATAAAAGGAAAGAGCTAAGGCCACTTCCGGAACGCAAAAAAGCAGATAGATAAAAGCAAAAAACGAAGGCCACTTTCAGAACGAAAAAAAAAAAAAAATCAAAGAGCTAAGGCCACTTACAGAACTAAGAAAACAAAAAGCAAAGAAAGAAAGCAAATAAAATGATAAACTGAAGGAGATCGTTGAATTTCACTATCCGTTAGAATGTCATAGGAATTCAAACTAACCATTGAATTTATAATTCTGTAATTATCCGGTCTAATTATTATCCTTTAAAGATTCAAATTTAAATTTCCAAATTTCTAAAAGAAACACATGGTGTTGGGTGATTACCCAAGTACAAAGAATTTACATTTATATTCCCAATGTCAATGAAAACTTCACCCCATTTTTTTTGTTTATATACACTTGGCTTAACCCAACACATAAAATATACAAATATTTAAGTTCAATCGGATATATTATCTTATAATCATGAAATCAAAGATGTATATAATAACCTAATGAAATTTAAGTAAAATATAATATAAAATTCAATACAATTTAGTTTTTTTTTGTTCAATCAGATATATTAACTTAAAATTATAAAAGTAAATATGTATGAAATAGCTTAATTGAAACAAATATTAAGGTAAAGTGAAATATAAAATATAATGATAATTTAATTTGTCATATTAATAATATTTTATAAAATGTTTATCTTAAAAATTTGAATTCTATAATATTTTACAAACTTATTGTATAATTTTTTATGGGATTTTGTTATTTTTCCTACACACAATTTGAAATATATAATTATATTTTTTGTAATATCATATAAATAATAATTATTAAACAAAATATCAAGTCAAAGAATATTCACAATATGTAAGTAAACGAATATTGACAATCTCTATGATATTAAATACACTGAAAATGGTGTGTTTAATAAGGAAAATACTTTGACATGAGGAAAAAAAAGAGATAACCCAAAATCCAAAATAGGTAGGGCGGTTTGGATGCTCAAGGCTTTCTTCCCCCAAGGTGGGTGATAGATCCACCCATTGCTTTATTAGCTATAAGAGAAAGTTTGGTTGTAGATTTTTTTTTTTCATATTGTATTACATTTGAATTCAAACTTGGTAACTCTTCGTTTTGGTATGGGGTTCAACTAGAGGTCTTAAAAAAATAAATTGATAAGGGCATAAGTTTTCACTAAGGGCTGATAACAATTCTCTCTGATCATATTATTTCCCTTTTAAATTAGAATTTTAATTTGGAATGTTGGAAAATAAGAGCATTCTTCAATATTAATGTGAAAATGGAATGAGAGGTTAAGTCTTAATTTTGACAATTTTAAGATAATAACATTTCCAATTTAAACTTTTGATGCAGGAGCATCATAAGTAGCCAACCAAGCAATCATAAAGGTGGAAGACACCTGGAAAAGCTCAGCACACATTTTTCACATTTTGAAATGTTTTTGAAAAATTAATGAGCAGATATTAATGTACTAGTTAAAGGAAGCGTACTTGCATGTTGTAAAGACATCTTGAGCGATTTTCTCTCATCTGCCGGATGTAATAGACATTAAGTCTGTTTAATGAAAGTAGGTAGATTTGAATTAAGATATTAGATAGTTTTAGAAGCGTAGGAGGGAAAATGGATATAGACACCCTCACCCTTGTATTATTGTACTTGCATGTTGTAAATAGATATTTAGCGATTTTCTCTCATATGTCAGATGTAATAGACATTAAGTCTATTTAATGAAAGTAGGTAGATTTAAATTAAGAGATTAGACAATTTTAGAAGCGTAGGAGGGAAAATGGATATAGACACCCTCACCCTTGTATTTTTGTATCATTAGAATAGAAGAAGAGATATTTTCTTCATAAGTTGTTGAGCTGTAGCAGAGAACTATAGAGAAGAACCCATGTATAGGAGCACTTGAGTTAATATATGAAGCTTTGACTCAATTTTCATGGTGTTATAATGCTTACTGTTTACATTTGTTGAATGGTATGCTTACAATTGTTTTATTCTCTTTGTTTATGCATTTGTTTCAATGTTGTGTTGAATGTGTGATTTCATGTTAAGTATATGAAGTTTGAGAGAGGAGAAGAATGAGTTTCAATTGTTTCTCATCCTGAGAGTTCCTGCAAGGAGTGCAATGAAATGTCCACAAGGTGTGTGTTGACAAGAGTCTAAGTTTTATCTCAGAAAGCTCACGAGAGATACCATTGTTCTCATACCAACAGAAGTGTAGGTGAAGTATAGAGCCGTGCAAGGTGTGCACAGGCTAGTTGAAACCTTAAAAGTTATTAACTAAGGTGAAGGTGGAAGGACTATTGTTGTAAAGAGTGCATAGTGTCGATGACTCAAATAACCAGAGATTATTTGAAAGATTGCCACAAGGAGTGCGAGGAGAATTCCTTTTGGGGACTTGAGTTTGCAAGTGAAAGCTCGAGAGGGATAGTACATTTGAAGTGTTCAAAGGTTGACAAAAGTCGAAAGAATCTCATAAAAGACAAGTTCAGGAGGGAGAACACCGATTTGTCTTGCAAAATTCATTGAGGAGTGAATCAGGCAGTCATAATTCTTCAAGGATAACTCACAAAATTGTGGGGACCATAGGATCCAGAGGAGATGCAAGGTGGTTAGGAGTTAGATGAAGTCACCACAGTAACATGAAGAATCAACGTGGACCATTGATCATGGTTTGTTTGAACCATCAAATTATTTTGGGAATTCGGGACCCATAAGTTGGGAGTGCAGGTCAAAACCCTTAGTCAGTCAAACTCCCAATTTGTGAAAAGGATAATCAACTGTGAGATTTTGGTATTTTAGGGTTCGGCATACCGAGAATCTCGATGACAAGGAACTGGGACTTTAGTACTGAAAATACTGAAGTCGCGAAACACGATGTGCCTTTGGTGTGAAACATTAGCATTTTGACATATCGGGGTTCAACATACTGGGAATATTGATGACAAGGAGCCAGGGCGCTTAGCAGTAAAAATACCAAAGTCGTGAAATGCAACATGCCTTGGGGTGAATTATGAGATTTCAACATTTTGGCACTTCGGGTGTCGGGAAGTAGAGGAGGCAGCGATCTTTGGAATCAAAAATTTCAAACTCCCTGTTCAGGAAAATATGAAAGATCCAGAGTAATCGGATCGTGGATGATCTCAGCCATAGATCACGTTGGGGGCGAGGTTTCTTGAATTCAGAGATTGGAGTTTCGGGAGGTGAGGAACCTTTCTGCTGTGGATCTCGCAAGTCACGAAATCTTGAATAGTGAAAGAAAAATATTCCCATAACATTGAAGGACAATAGCCATGGGCCCAGTTAGGTTTTGGGGTTTCGAGAGTCAAGAGACAGAGTTGCATGTCAACGCAACTCCCAAAATCGTGAAAAGGAAAAAGTCAAAAGGTCGATCCTAAGCATTAATTGGAGGATACGTGTGACATAAGTCAAGGGAGTGGTCAAGATTTGGGGAAAATCCTGAAAGACCTTCGATCTCACCAAAAGGGGAAATTTCAGAAATTGAAAAATCATAAGGGAAGAGGACTGAGTGTTGGTCGATCAATCAAGTTCCAAAAAGACAAAAATAAGTGGAAACAAGAGGTGTGTGTTCTTCACATTGAAGAAGTCAATCCTCGTTGACATTTCGGGTTTCAGAGGTTGAAGGACAAGGGGCTCGACAACAGGATTCATGAAATTGTGAAATCCAAAATCCCAAAAGGAAAAGAAAATCCACGATCATATTTGTTGGTCAGTTGTGGAATACACCTTGTGTGTGTGTTATTCCCTGTGGGGAAACCAAAGAGTAAATCTAACTCAGGGGAATATTTGGAATGATCCTAAGACCGATAGGTCACACAGAACCTACTGAGGTAGGGGGTACTGCATTAGTGTGGTATCATATCTCACAACAAGTTCTTTACTTTCTATGGCAGAGAGAACAAGAGAATTTTTTATAGCCATGTTGCCAAGAAGAAGATACATGCCAATGTCAATGCCTGATCCAGCAAGAGAAAGAGAAATGCATGAGTTACGTGCCAGGATTGATGCCATGGAGACAACACAGAGGTGCACAGTTGATGTTGGGGATATCAGCGAGGCCAAAAGTGAAGATGAAGCTGGAAACAAAGGAGAAGAAGTTGTAGTCAAATATGTTGTGGACGAATGCCTATTCAGGGTTGTTGCAAGGATAGGTGCTAGAGAAAAAATGGATATTTTAGTGTATCAAGGAAACTTGGATGTTGAAGAGCTTCTAGACTGGATTATAGCTCTATAGAAGTACTTTGACTATGAGGACGTCGAGGAAGACAAGAAGGTCAAACATGTTGTTACTGGACCTAAAGGACATGCATCACTATGGTGGGATGAACTGCAGTCAGACATATGTTGCAAGGGAAAGAGGAAAATCAAAAGCTGGGATAGAATGGTTGTAAAGATGAAAGCCAAAGGAGAAATTTGAATCGTACTTACAGCGTGTTTTACATTAGAAAATCTGTTCGAATATTTTAATATGGTTCAGTGCTTTATCCAGAAGGTTTTACTGTTAATGTAGAGTTCTTGAATTTCTTTTACTCTGGACATCTCGTAGACCAACACTACGAACGACGACAGGCAGAGTCCTAGAATTTCATTCTCTCTCAACCTCTCGCAGTTGGACGAGATTTCACCGGAGAAATGTAGAAGAGAAGATGTTAGTTACGACACAGACTTTGATTTTTATGTCATAAGTAATAATAATGATGGTTGGACTACAATCATAGGAGAAACTCCGCTACCTGTTGCCCATGAATTGTTTGAAGATGGAAAAATTATGCCTCTAATTCACGGTCCTCTTGAAACCCAACCTGTAACCATTGCTCGTCATTTCAGTCTTGAAATCTCAAAGTGTCGATCACCGGTTCGATCCATCTCCTCCTCTCCTTCAAAGATAATGAGCAACTATTGGGGAAATGGGGCTTCGAAGTCCTTATGTCATAAACCTCCTAATAAGTGGAAGGATATCATGTTTAAGCTAAACAACAAGGAAAATTCTCATGTAGAGAACATAATAAAATCATCTAAAGGAGTTGATCGAGATGGATCGGGCAATAATGTGAAGCAACAAACTTCTCCCATGAAATCTCTATGCCCATTTTCAAGGAGTTGCAGCGCACACAGAGAAATGAATGGAAAATGTTTATCTTGCTCCTTACCATGTTACAGAATTCAGTCCACAGCAGAACATAAATACAAGGTGGCAACCTCAACTTATAAAGATATGGAGACTAATGTTCCTCTTCTTAATGAAATATTACATATATTCAACATGGCCTGAGCCATGGCATCAAGGTGAACCTATTCAAAGAGAAAGAAAGAGAAATCAGCGCCATACATACCTTTAGCTTTAATTTGTTTTTTGAAAGGGTGTAGAAGGGCTTGAATCCTATCAAAGGTGCATCTTCTGTCGTTAGGTTGTTCCAACTAATGACTATTGGCATGTTGATAGAACAGAGCCGAACCTGAAATATTTCCAATAAAATTGACAAATCAAAAGGAAGGCTATACATGAGATTTGGAATAAGAAGGAAGAGATTAAGACTCTTGAATGAATTTACAAAACAATCTCTGTAGAAGGAAATATTAATGATTAAATATACCATTGAGATCTCAGTTATCATTCAGAAGCTCCAGTGGATGATGCAGGTGGCTCCAATTTAGTTCATCTTCTTCCTCTATCACACAGACATGACTTAGACTCAAAATCTACCCCACACATGATAAGACATCCAACCACACAAGAGGAGGAAAATATTGAAGGACCGTCCATTAGAGATTATCATGCTTTTTCACTTTTGATTTTCACAAATTCCCAAACGTCCAATTTATCCCTGCGTTATCTTGCTTTTTCAGTTTAGATTTCAAGTATTACAGACCGTTACACATAAAGCTAAAGATATTTAAGTTCAATCAAATATATTATCATGAAATTAAATATGAATATAATAGCGTAATGGAATCAAACATTAATTAAAATGCAATATAAAATACAATACAATTTAGTTTGTCTTTTGCTTTTCTGTTTAGTAATATTTTATTAAGTATTTTAGTCAAAAATTAATATTTAAGTTGAATCAAATATATTAATTTATAATTATAAAAGTAAATATCTATTTAATAGTATAATTGAAAGAAATTTTAAAATAAAGTGAAATATAAAATATTATGATAATTTAGTTTGTGGGATTAATAATATTTATAAAGTGTTTAATTAAATAATTTGAAGTTACTATTTTACAAATTTATTGTATAATTTTTTATGAGATTTTTTCATTTTTCACATAATTTCAAATATATAATTATATTTTTTGTAATATCATATAAATAATAAATATTAAAAAAAATATTAAAGAGTTTATAATTATATGTTTCGTAATATCATATAAATAATAAATTTTAAACAAAATATTAAACAATTTCAATTGAAAGAATATTCACAATATGTAAGGAAAAGAACACTCATATTAAACCGTTTATAATTATATTTTTTATAATATCATATAAATAATCATTTTTAAACAAAATATTAAACAATTTCAATTAAAAGAATATTAACAATATGTAAGTAAACGAACACTCACAATATATCTCCTCCAATTACATCACAAATATTCTCTAGTTATCCTTCCTTTCTTTTGCAGTTGAAGTGTGTCACACTGTTGCATACTGTGATACACAACACTTTCCTATCCTTTCAAAAAACATGCTAAATTTGGTTTGTCTCCATCCTACCAGTGCTATGATTATGATCAACCACGAGTAATGAAACTCTATCCTTGAGTCTTGTGCATCTTTGTAGTCATCAAAAAATAAGTTCACTAGGTATGGACTCCAACTAAGTAGAGTCCCCTTCATGCGCTATGCGATTGTTGGGATCACCCCTACAGGTGCCTCCTCCTTACAATACTTCCTTAGAAATTTATATTCCATTCACTTCGTTTCCAGCCTTGTGACATGTTTGTTCATCCTATTAATCAAAATTCCCCTAGACCCTTTCATTGTGCCATATGTTTTCTTCATTTCCTCTGCGAGGGTCTTCTCCTTAGTTTTCTCATCCAGATATTTCTCAGGTTTCTCACCATTAGTGGGAAGACCTTTGATCTCTATAGTTAGGTCTACGTCAATCGATATGTGCCTGTCTAACCTTAAAATACCTCCATGCACTAACAAAAATATTTTTTCACGTAGTTATTCAAGTCGTTGTCGCATCCAAAATGAGGGATCTCTAGTAAGTCCATTATCTCTGTTTTTCATAAACCTATAATCCACTTCTTTGGTTCAAGTATTAGTACTCATGTCACACTGGTCCATTTTATTTCCATGTATACCTGCGGATCAAATTTCTGAAATTTATCTTTATCTTCTATGTCATGGCCTGAATTCCTTAGTTTTTCTACACATACTAGAATATTAGGTAGAACTATCACTCCTTCTAGAATGTGTGGTAATGTTATCGCAGCTTCTGGTTGTTTGCACGACAATCTCTGCACTGATTGTTTCCTGTTTCTCTTTCCCATCGCAGTGGATGGCCCTACTTCCTAACATCCATCCTCTTCTAACTCTTCATATGACAATGGCTCACCTATAACATCTTTTACTAGCACGTGTTCCTCCTTTTTTGGTGTTGGTTTTGCAATTGGTTTATGTATTGGTTTGACCTATACCCTAGGCTCATTAGACTCTATTCTTTCCTCATCCTCCTAATTTTTATGTTGTGGTGCTCCTAGACCCAAATGATGCATAGTGACATTCTTTTCTTCCATATTTGAATCCACATTCATATGTTCTAACTCCTATTATTCGACCGATGTTGGGATAACTAGTTCAAGTGATGGAATTGCATCCACGTCCATGACTCCTACCTATACACTATTGTTTTCCACTTATGTTTCTTTCATATATGGTGATATTGTATTGATGTAGGTCCTCCTTGAGATTTGGTTGGGTGCTCCAACCTTTGGTGGTGCCATATTGCAAATTCTTCGCTCTGGTGCTCTGAATCGATGTCGAAACCTTCGGGGATAACCGATTTCTATGTGTGTTTCCTCAACTTATTTTCATTATCTCTTATTCGCTCAAATTCACAATGAGGTTTTATTTGAAAGTTTCCTACTTTTATAAGGCCCATCATTAATGCTTTTTCATATTTCACTTTTTTGTGTACTACTTTCCTGCCTTTCTTATTTTTTAGGTCATTCTTTGCCCTCATGCATAGTGTTTATTTTTTGTCTCGTGTAATCTGT
>ML799362.1:120171-155909 GCA_009831015.1 Picea engelmannii | reverse complement strand
TTTTTTTTTTATCTTAGAGATGGTCTAAATTTAGGTTTAGATTTGAACTGGGTGACAATTGATTAGGGGAGTCATTTAAAGAATTTCTTAAGGCGTTAAGGTCTTAGGGTCATCTAGGCTTGTCTCATCATCATCTTCAATGCGACGTGTCCTTTAGGACGCACTATGTGCTCCAAGGGTGCCACTCACCTCGTTCATTCTATTGTGTGATGTGCCTTTAGGATGCACCACGTGCTCCAAGGGTGCCACTCACCAACTTATGTTTCTTTTGCGCGACGTTCCCTTCAGGATGCACCACGTGCTCCAAGGGTGCCACTTGCCGAATTGACTGATTGGCAGACATCTATAACCCCTGGAGTCACCACTCCGCCAGGTGAACTAGTGGGAGACTATGGGCTCTAAGGAATAAGTCCCCCACCTTATTGCATGCCCCTTAGAATCATCGTGAGTGACTTTCGTAGTCCACCCTCATGGCCTCATGGATCGTCTCGAACTAGGTAATCATTAACCTACAGTTTGAACCACGACGAGAGTGCTAGTAGGCTGTGGCAGGGATGCTATCCACACCTCTCCCTCAACCTCTCTGGAAATCATGTGTGGTCCCTTTACTCCATATGTGAGTCTGGTCAGCAAGCTATCATCAGCCTGCATCATCAACCATCATGTCAGAACATGTCAACAACATATCATCAAATCAATAAAAATATCATGGTACATAAATCATCTTAAATAGCACACTCCCTGACTCAATCCGGAGTCCAAGGGGTTCCACTGATGTCTCTGGAACCTCAAGGTCCAAAACCCTGCACACTCTATAAAACTGAGTCAATAGAACATGTCTAAATCAAGTAGTGAAAACATCATGTCGTCTATCATAATGCATCATAATCAAGTATAAATGTATTAACATCAGAAAAATTCCAGATCACTTGCGAGCAAGTGTCCTCAAATAATAAGTTTTCTCAGTGTGCTAGAGAGGGATGTTACATACACCCCCTCTTGGTCTAAACTTTGTCCCAAAGTTTCTCAGTATAAAAGCCGAATAAAAGTAGCACAGTATCATAAATCTATCTATCAAACAAAAATGGAAACTGTTGGCGCATATCATATGCGTCCTCCTAGGTCGCCGAGTGCGGACTATAACTATCCCACTGGACCTTGACCTTATCTACCGTTTGATGTCATAACTGTTGAACACGATGATCTAAAATGCAGATTGGCTCAGCTGTGAGCACTCCCTCGTCTGATACTTGCAAGGAACTCATGTCAATCACATGTGTAGGATCACTAATATAATGTCTCAAAACAAATACATGAAAAACATCGTGCATACGCCTCAAAGAATCAGGCAAGGCTAGTCGATAGGCCACGGGCCCCTTTCTCTCCACAATATTGAAAGGTCCCATGAACCTAGAAGACAGTTTAGCTCCCTTTCCAAACTTGATTGAACTCTTATGTGGTTTAACCCGCAAGAAGACTCGATCACCGACCTCGTAACTATGGTCGACTCGGTGCACATCGGCATAACTCTTTTGTCGATCCTGTGCTTATTTAATCCTTTGTCTTATGGTTTGCATTTGCTCTTCCATTTATTGGATCGCTTTTGGTCCAACCAAGACCCTATCCTCAAGCCGATCCGAACTCAAGGGTGTCTGACACGGTCACCCATAAAGGAACTCAAATGGTGCCATCTTAATGGTGCTCTGGTAACTGTTGTTATAAGCGAACTCTACTAGAGGCAAGAATTCCTCCCAACGTTTTTTTTGGTCCATCATGTACATGCGCAACATGTCTTCCAAGGTTTGGTTCATACATTCTATCTGTCCGTCCGTCTCTAGGTGATACGCAGTACTAAAGTTAAGTTGAGTTCCCAAGGCCTCTTGGAAACTCCTCCAAAATCATCCAGTAAACACTGATCCTCGATCGGATATAATCTTTTTAGGCATGCCATGCAGCCTCACAATCTCACTGATGAAAAATCTCTCTATGTCCGGTGCCTGATACGTCGTACACACAGGAATGAAGTGAGCACTCTTCTTCAGAGTGTCTAATACTACAAAAATCGAGTCGTGTCTCCTTGCTGTCAGTGGCAATCCAACAATAAAATCCATTGAAATGACTTCCCATTTTGATTCTGGAATGGCATGTGGTTGAAGTAATCTTGTTGGGTGTCTATGTTCAGCCTTTACCTGCTGACACTCTAGACATCTAGCCACAAAATTGACTATGTCGGCCTTCATTCCTTTCCAGAAGAACAAGGGTTTAATGTCTTCCCTCATCTTCGTAACTCCTGGGTGAGCCATGTAAACTGCTCTATGAGCCTCGCTCAAGATCAACATCCTCAACTCGTCATTTGGTGGTACGTAAATATGACCTCTAGACCTCAATAACCCATCGCTATCAAAAGAAAATCCCTCATATCGCGGTACCATCATTGTATTTTGTTCGATAAAATCCTCGACTTCCTTGTACCAGTCATCGTCACGCTGTAATGTGAGAATCTTCTCACATAGATTTGTTTGAAGAGGCAACACCAAAAAGATGTGTGGCCTCCGACTCAAAGAATCCACCACACGGTTCACTGTTCCCTTTATGTAAGAAATCTCGAATTCGTACCCGCTAAGCAATTTCGACCAACGCTGTTGTCATGCGTTCAGGTCGCTTTGCATAAAAATGTGTTGTGGTCCACAATGATCATTCTTTAATTCAAATTTTCATCCAACAAGGTAGTGTCTCCAAACCTTCAAGGCATAAATGATGGCTAATAACTCTAAATCATGCATCGCATATTTCTCCTCATGCCTTCTCAATTTCCTCGAAATGTAAGCAATCACTCTTCCATCTTGCATCAAGACTCCGCCTAAACCTTCCTTGGATGTGTCATTGCATACCAAGAAGTCTACGTCCATGTCAGGGACCTTTAGTATCGACGCTGTTGTCAACAACTCCTTAAGCCTTCGAAATGCTTCCGCGCATTTCTCATTCCAAACAAACTTCTTGTTTTTCTTCTGCAATTTTGTGATCAGATTTTCTATCTTCAAAAATCCCTCGACAAACCGTCGATAATATCCTACTAAACCCATAAATCTATGCACTTCTATGACATTCGTCGGCCCAGGCCATTCCATAATAGCCTCAACCTTGGCTGGATCCATAGTGATACCTTCATCGGAGATGACATGCCCTAAGTAGTGAATCCTCGATTGATAAAAAGAGCATTTGGACAACTTCCCAAACAATTTCTGCTCTCGCAAACACTATAGTACCAAGCACAAGTGCTCATCATGCTCCTCCATCGTCCGAGAGTAGATCAAAATATCGTTAATGAATACTTGGACAAACTTGTCAAAGTACTCGCGGAACACCCCGTTCATCAAACTCATGAATACCCCTGGGGTGTTTGTCAATCCAAATGGTAAAACAGTAAACTCGTAATGTCCAAATCTTTTCTTAAAGGCAGTCTTAGGGATGTATTCCTCCTAGATCCATAACTAGTGATACCATGATCGCAAATCAATCTTGGAGAACACCGTCGCACCCTTCATTTGATCGAACAGATCATCAATTCTTGGTAAGGGATACTGATTCTTGATCGTAGTCTTGTTCAGTTGATGGTAGTCAATGCAAAGCCTCCATGATCCATCTTTCTTTTGAATAAAAATAACCGGTGCACCCCACGATGACACATTAGTACGTATCAGTCCCAGGTCCAGCAACTCCTTCAGTTGCATTTTCAACTCTTGCAAGTCCGGGGTCGCCATCCGATAAGGAGTTCTTGCTATCGGTTCGGTCCCCGGTTTCAGGTCTATAGTAAACTCCAATTCTCTTTCTTGCGGCATCCCAGGCAACTCCTTTGGAAATACGTTTGCAAACTCCTTCACCACCGGAAGGTGTTCTAGACCTTTTGCTACTTCCTTTTCATTTAGCGCTAAGATCGCATAAAACTTACACCCCTTGTGCATACTCTTTCGTAACTGTAAGGAAGAAACGAACCTCGGGGATCCTCCCTGGTTCCATCCTACAATCACCCGTCTATGTCCTTCATCATTGACAAAGCTCAACCTCTTCGTCTTACAGTTGAGTATCGCCTCATACGATTCCAACCAATCCATACCAATCACGACGTCATAAGATCCTAAGATTGTGACGTACAAGTTGATCCTCGTGACAAACTCTCCTAGGTTAAGGGCACAGCCCGTACCCTTCCCTCCAACCTTCTGTTTGGCTCCAGAATCCATCTCTACAAAGCTAAACTTGTTCTGTTCGACTGCCTTTACCTTAATCCTTTTTACCGCTGCACCAGAAATGAAACTCTCAGTAGCACCTAGGTCTATAAAAATACTAAGGGTCTGGTCAGCGACAATACCTGTCGTCTCCAGCACCGTCGAATGGTGCTCTGCCTGGCGATTATTCACTGCTGCATGAATCTAATGGGCCCTGCCCATATCTCCCACGGTAGTGGGTCTGGATGATCTGGACGCTCTGGTCCTCTCCATAGGACAATCACGCTGGTAGTGTGGCTCCCCACACGTCCAACACCCTTTCTTCGGCCCAGTAGTCCTAGTACCCGAAGTAGAAGATGACTGCGGCATTCCAAATGAACCCTGCCCTGCTGGTCTCACTAGAGTCCTGGTATAACCCCCGTTGATAAGCTCCTCCTCTACTTTGAGGACCTTTTGGACAGCTTCGTACAAGGTTTGAGGCATCAAGATCCTAACCTTTGCACGCAGGCTGTTGTTAAGGCCAAACATGAACTAGTTGACCTTGAGCTTCTCTGTGTTAAGGTGCGGAGCATACTGGAGTAGCTCCATAAAACATGCCTCGTACTCGGGCACCATACGACCTCCCTGTCATAATGCGTTGAAATCATTGAGATGACGCTCAATGAATTCCTCTGAAAGTTACCTCTCTCGGAATCGTTCATCGAACAGTTCCCATGACACATATTACACGGCCATGTTCAGCTATGGCATGAGCATCTTCCACCATAGAAGAGTGCTCCCCTTCAATTGAAAGACCGCCATGTGGAACTTCATGTTGGAGGTATAGTCGCGAAGTGCAAAGCACATCGCCATATTCTCCAACCATGACTCGGTGGCTATGTCGTCCGAGGCACCAAAGAACTCGAGAAATTTAACCTTCTCAAGTTCATGGTTAATGCTACCTGTAACGGACGGTGCACGCAGTGGAACCTCAGCAGGTGTCGGTGCCCTGGCCTCATCTCTATCCAATCGGCTGATCAGTGCCTCGGACATGCACTGAAAAGATCTCATCATCCCAACAACATCGCCAACAACTATCTTCTCCTGTCCGAGAACCTTCTCGCCTCCCTGGGGGTTAGACCCTTTAGGTGTGGATGCTACTGGAGGCGTCACGCCTCCTCCCCTATCACCCCGTCGTCTGCGTCCGTGGCGTCCTCTAACCACGATTACCTGCACACACATAATCAACTCAATCAACAACAGTATAATCAATCTAATCATGTCAACGAGAGCCGTGGCGAATCCCCAGCCGCGGTTCGAACCAGCTCTGATGCCATATGTAATAACCCTCCTTGTTATGACAACAACTTTGATAACAGGTGCAATTTTATTTTTTTTGTTTTAAATGTGTGTGCACGCGTGTAGAAAGGAAACAGACACACTTGACTCTACATCACCACCCGATGACTAATAAGATGCAACCACAATGATCACCACAAGAAGAAAATATGCACAACAAGTAGTTGCAAGCAATGAATGACCCAAGACATAAGGCACACTACAGGTAACTGCAACAATAAACGGCCCAAGACATAAGGCGCACAATGCAAACATTTAATGACATACCGGGTTATGCACAGTACAAACACAGAGGGAATAATCCATGGTAGTAGATCTTACTATTTCTCCACAGGAAAGTAGGGCATTTAATCTTAGTCCTCTGGTCCAAAGAGAGAGAAGGTCAGATAGGCTCCTGGCCAACTGCTCAGGTAGAAACTAGTAATCTCTGTCAGGTGTGTCGCAAGAGTGGAAACCCTGCCTTTAAAGGGCCCGAGACTCTTGATACGGCACTGGATTATTTACATAGAAAGATCACCCACATAGACATAAATACTAAGGCTACAAGGAGGTATCTATATCCCGCCCGACACAAGCAACCACGCAATGCAAGAGAACCAAGTACTATAATATCAAGGGCAACCATGACCACAACGGAAGACGCAAGTTAGAAGGACACCGACAACGACCAACCACTAGAAGGACCCAGTGACTTCAATTACAAACCACTTACCCCATTTGACTTCTATTAGATGACTATTTACCAACCCATTCTTAAATATGTAAAATCAACTAAATTCCATCACGATCTACTGAGCCATGGTGACTCCTCGTACTTAATTTCAAGGATAGTTCATGATATATGTTTATCAATAACCATAATTACTACAATAACATACCATGAATGAATAATTTCATTACATTTACCATGCTTACCTAGCAATAGGATATCATCCATAGCTCATCTCATATGTTAGTATCAATAAATAAATTGCCATGACATCTTCATAAAAACTAGCATCTTTACATTATAATATAAATACTTCGCAATTCACTAACTAAATTCATGATAACTATAATGACATCACCATAGTGATAGCATTATTAAATGAACCAAACCTCATTTACTAATTCATAATACTCTATGGTGCTTAGTTCAAGGAACCTCATATTTTATAAATCATTAATAACTAAAGATTCAATAGCATTATCATAAGACCACAATTTCATTATTTTTCCCATGATATCTAACACTAAAATATTAATGACATTGCCATTACATAATAAACATGTTACTATTATATCCCACTAACTCCGCAAAAATAACAATCGCCTTCTATTCTATGTGTTTCCCAACAACCCACTACAAATCAATGCCCTAATAGGGTAGCACAATTTCATGTTGAATTACAAAGTTGCAGGAATAACACTTTCATATCAATATGGTGACCATTAATAAAGATGGTAAGGAGGTTAGCACCACTTTTTCCAACCTCCATTGCGCGACATGCCCTTAGGATGCACCACGTGCTCCAAGGCTGCCACTTGCCAACTTATGTTTCTTTTGCGCGACGTGCCCTTCAGGATGCACCACGTGCTCCAAGGCTGCCACTCGCCGACTTGACTGATTGGTAGACATATATAACCCCTGGAGTCAACACTCCGCTAGGTGAACTAGTGGGATGCTAAGGGCTCTAAGGAATAAGGCCCATGACTTATTGCGCACCCCTTAGAATCATCGTGAGTGATTGTCGCAGTCTGCCCTTACGGCATCGTGGATCCTCTCAAACTAAGTAATCATTAACCTACAGTTCGAGCCACGATGGGAGTGCTAGTAGGCTGTGGCAGGGCTATTGTCCACACCTCTCCCTCAACCTCTTTAGAAATCATGTGTGGCCCCTTTACTCCATATGTGAGTCTGGTCGGCAAGCTATCATCAACCTGCATCATCAACCATCATGTTAGAACATGTCAACAACATATCATCAAATCAATAAAAATATCATGGTACATAAATCATCCTAAATGGCACACTCCCTGACTCAATCCGGAGTCCAAGGGGTTCCACCGATGCCTCTGCATCCTCAAGTTCCAAAACCCTGCACACTCTATAAAACTGAGTCAATAACACCTGTCTAAATCAAGTAGTGAAAACATAATGTCATCTATCATAACGCATCATAATCAAGTATAAATGTATTAACATCAGAAAAAGTCCATATCACTTGCGAGCAAGTGTCCTCAAATAATAAGTTTTCTCAGTGCGCCAGAGCGGGATGTTACAGTTTTTTCAAATATAATATTTTATAATAATTAACCAACATCATAAATTTGACATAAACCACATGATAAATGTTACAATGTGAGTTAACCATTAAGGAACATATCAATTCGATATAATTCAACTAAGATGAATATCACAATGCAACTTAATTTTTAGGAAAATCAGAGTGAAACATTTTCCTTAAGGAACATCAAAAAGTGATATAACCCTTGATGAATGTGGCAATGCAACATAACCATTGAGGACTGTACAGTTCAACATTTGTCAACAATATGAACATCACAATGAAAATACCCATTGGGAACATAATAATCGAAGAAAACCCTTTAGGAATGTCTCAGTGTGAAAACACCCTTGATGGACATTGCATCATTGTGTCACAACCGTTGATGAACATAACAATTTAACAAAATTCAACCAACATGAATGTTGCAATGTAACATAACCATAGAAAACCTTTGTTAAATATATTCATATGGGAACTAATTTTCAACCATAGTCAATCATGGCCAACCATGATCAACCTAGGTTACCTGTGGTTATGTTGATATACACCTTTGAACACAATGCCACCCTTTGTGAATGTCACAATACAACATAACCAATGAGAAAGATAAAATTTTGTTACAATTTGATCAATATGAATATCACAATGCATCATGACCATTCAGGAACATTTCATTAAAACATAACCCTGAATGAATGTCAAAAGGTGACATACCCCTTAATGAACCTCACAAAGTTACATAACCATAGAAAATCATAGAAATTTGACATAACACAACGAATATGAATTTTGTAAAGTGAAACAAAAATCGGGGAACATCATAATCCAACATAACCCTTGGCATATTTCACAGTGTGACATAACCCTTCAAAAACGTCAAAATGTGATAAAATTCAACAACCATCCCTTGACTAATGTGACAATGTAACATAATTATTTACATTAGAATGTGATGAAATTCAACCATAATCACTTGACAAATGTTGCAATCTAGTTCAACCCTTGATGAATGTTGCAATCCAAAATAATCCTTGACATTGCAATTCAACATAAGCCTTCATGAACATCACAATATCATGCAATACAACCTATCTTTTCATTAATATTGCAATGCGATGAACATAACCATACATCTAAATGTGTCAAACATAATTTGATGTCAGAATGTGATGAACATTTAGTCCAAGAAAATGCTTATCAAACGTTGGATTCTGATCAAATTCAACTTGTTGGGCCTGAGATATGATCATTTTCATGATGTTATTATACACTTTTGCCATATGTACATATGCATGTTTTCATATTTTAAAGGATCTTTTTGAATAATTTTATGGTAAATCGATACGATCGCCATAAGGTATGTGTAACTCATGTTTAATTATTGAATCAAGTATAATTTATCATGTTTTTATGCTTCCAAGAGTTAATTCACACTTTTATGGTGTTACAGGGAAAAAACGCACCATTTTCTGGTTTCGACACTTGAACCGACACCCATTCGAATACTTGTTCTGTGTTAAGGTCCTAACCCACACATAGGTAGATCAATGTATTCGAATGTAATAAATTTCAATATTAATAAGGCCTTTCAATAAAATAGAATAAGGCGGATGTAAGAAGACCTAATAGAAGATTCCGCTTCTAGAAGGATCTTCCTCTAGATGCTTCTCTTAATAGACATATTTAGTATAAATAAGAGGCGAGGGTATGCGAACCCTAGCTTGGAGATTATTGTAACAGAGCACTGCTCGACTGGAGTTTGCCCCCTCGAAGAGGCCTGTGAACATTGCTATTTGAATCAATGTGCTATTTCTGTTGCTATTTCGTATATCATTTCTATGTATTGTGAAGATTATGCTGGATATTTTACTGTTATTCTATCATTTCTACTATTTCATTTTTGTTCTGCATATTTTATATATTTGGTATCTTGCAAGTGGTATCAGAGCAGTTTCCTTGGCAGAAATTGTGGGTATTTTTTTTTTCCAGGGTAGAGACGTATTCCAGCATCTTTAAGCCACAGAGATCTATCATTACACACATAAACCTGGGATTGAGGTATTCATACACGTAGGAAATACAAGTGGTTCTTAAGTGTACATCTATTGGCCGCCCTTGTAACCCCTGTTGGTACCCCTTCGAGTGGTAGCACATCAGACAACACCTGTGTACGGATCGACCTAGATTTCCTGAAGCCCTCTTTAGATATACCTATCGACCACCGGACTACTATAGTTTCACTGAGAACAACACTCGGGAAGATACTCTCTAGTACCTGGGTAGTCGGGTAGTACGGCTAAGGGTACGGTCTATCCTCCTTAGTTAGTGCCCTGAGATATTGGGCTGAGTACTACTATTGGACCCCGCACATATATTAGAGAGCTATAGCACAGGGAAAACCCTTGTCTGTAGAACCCTGGAATACCTAACCCTTGGGGAACATAAACAATAGCATAAAGAAATTAAATAGACGAGATCTATTGACGCGCATCTGCAACTATGATCCAACAACTACAGAACAAGGCTCTGGCTCCCCTAGGATACTCTTGGTGCCAGTATGAGCTTTGATACAAAGGTCGCTTGTATTTAAGTAAACAATCCAAGATCAAATCCATAGTGCTTTTTGAGCTTCATGCTACACCCACAGTGGGGCACTCAGGGTTCACCAAAACATATGACCGAGTCAAACGCTCTTTTTTATGGGATGGCATGAAATAGGACATTCATAAGTTTGTCACTCAATGTGAGGTGTGTCAACACAACAAGGGAGAAACAATCAAGTCTCCAGGCACCCTCCAACCACTTTCGATTCCCCCTGCTATTTGGAAGGATATCGCTATGGACTTTATTACAGGCTTACCCAAATCAAGGAATAAATCAGTCATAATGGTGGTGGTGGATCGCCTCACCAAGTATGCTCATTTTTCCGCTCTATCCCACCCATTTACTGCATCCACAGTGGCTCAAATTTTCATGGACCAGGTATTCAAGCTGTATGGCATGTCACACTCTATTGTTTCTGATCAAGACCCAACTTTCACAAGCAATTTTTGGCAATAATTGTTTAAGCTACAAGGCACACAATTGCATCTCAGCTCAGCTTATCATCCCCAAACGGATGGTCAAATGGAAGTTGTCAACAAGTGTTTGGAAACATATATGAGGTTCTTTGCCTATGAAAAACAACACCAGTGGGCTCAATTGTTACCCCTCGCCGAATTGTGGTACAACACTACATACCATATAGCCACTCGCATGACTCCCTTTGAAGAAGTATATGGATAGAAGCCACCTTCAGTTCTCTCATAGTTACTGGGTACCTCGAAGGTCCAGGTGGTTGAACAAACACTTACAGTTCAAGAGGACATCCTTCATACCCTTAAAGAGAATTTGGTCATGGCATAGAATAGAATGAACAGAACAAGGTTGCTCTGAACGTCAATTTGCAGAAGGGGACCAGGTGTTTCTGAGACTGCAACCATATAAGCAAACTTCCCTCAAGGTAGAGCATTGTCAGAAGCTAGCACCCAAATTCTATTGCCCTTACACAGTTCTCAAGTGTGTGGGACAAGTCGCATATCATTTAGCTCTGCCCAGTCATTTGAAGATACATCCTGTTTTTCATGTTTCATGCTTGAAGAAGGTGATTGGAACCAGGTGCCAAATTCAAACCAACCTTCCAGAGTTATCTAAAGAAGGCTCCATTTGGCTACAGCCAGAAGCAGTTTTGGGCTAGCGTGAGCATTTCCTACATCAGAGAACCATCAAGGAAGTGCTAGTACAGTGGAAAGACATGACTCCAGCAAATGCCACTTGGGAACCAGCTACCATTCTGCAGCAGTTTCCAGATCTCAAGCCTTGAGGAAAAGGTTGTTTTTAAGGGGGAAAACATGTTAAGGTCCTAACCCGGACATAGGTAGATCAATGTATTTGGATGTAATAAAGGTCAATATTAATAAGGCCTTTCAATAAAATAGAATAAGGCAGATGTAAGAAGACCTAATAGAAGCTTCCACTTCTAGAAGGATCTTCCTCTAGATGCTTCTCTTAATAGACATATTTAGTGTAAATAAGAGGCGAGGGTATGAGAACCCTAGCTTGGAGATTATTGTAACAGAGTGTTGTTCGACTAGAGGTTGACCCCTCGAAGAGGCATATGAACATTGCTATCTGAATCAAAGTGTTATTTCTATTGCTATTTCATATATGATTTCTGTGTATTGTGAAGATTATGTTGGATATTTTACTGTTATTCTGTCATTCCTAGTATTTCATATATGTTCTGCATATTTTATATATCTGGTATCTTCCATTCTGGCACTCCATTCGCCACTCATTCCAGCACCCAGTATTTCACAAAAACGCAAGGCGAGTTGGTGATTATGGCATTGGTGGTGAGTGATAGACAAATCGGGCACATGGGTTTTGTTTATCCTTGCCCTCTCCAACTACTAAGATACTGAAAACTCGAATTCAGTTGTCCAAAGAAGATTATTGGCTTGCTTAGTTTTGTTAGTTAGGGCATCATTTATTAGCTTTCTCAGTAGATTTTTAACCAAGTAGAAGAGCCAATGTATTAGAGACAAATTTGTTTTTTCTCCATTTTTATATTTTACATTGTCGAAATTGTGCCAAAACTGTGTTTTCAGGCTTTAGTGTTGGATTCACCTTGTTGCTCGTGGTGTGATTTTAGAGAGTGAAAATGACTTGATTAGGGACCACCAATAGTCTAGTAACTCTCTGTGTGTTGTTTATGTATTTCATCATTTAAATTGTTCTTTCATTTTCTGTACATGCATGTTTTATTGTGTTAATTAACTTGTTGTAATTTAATTGTTTTATTGCTCTTTTGTAGGTTAGTGTGATGGATTATGTTAGCATGAATTATTTTTTTATATTAGGAATGGATCTAAAAATCCCTAGACTAACCCCGTGTGCAAGATAGAAGTTAGATTATGCTTTCGTTCAGAATTTTATAAATAAGCTTAAAACATAATTTTTAATTAGAATAAAATAGAATCTTATATGGGTTTTCTTTGACAGGGATTTCGATGGAGGGATAGATTTCATTTCAATTTTTAGTTATAGTTGTTGCTTACTTCAGTTTTAGATAGATTTCATTTTCTTAGTTGTTGGTTGATGTAATTGTCAATTTCCTTTTTAATATCATAGTTTAAATTTCTATTTTTAATTCATTTCCTTATTATTGTTTGAGTAATTAAAGTAGACATAGCATAGTTTCCATTTACACAATTTATTTTCATAGATTAAAGCGCAATTAAATTTATTAGTTAAATAATGATGATCTTGTTATGTTGTTGATGGTTTGCACATGAATATGAAAGGTATTTAACATTATTTCTGTTATGACTACGTTTTCATTGGATTATTTAATCCTTACCTTTCGTTTTGCCATTGAGATTAGTGTCTAGTTTATACCGTTGGAATTGTCCTTAGTTGTTAAGTGTCATTGAGATATCATCTGTCACCACCGAAGGCATTCACACAACCACAAGCATTATATTTGAGTGTCATAAGATTAAAGCTAGTTTCTTGCTTTTGTAGATTAGAAGAGATATTTTCTTATGTTTGTAGATTAAGGTAAAGCATTTATTTTTTAGTTCTCTTTTCTTTCAATAGAATATATTTCCTTTCATGCATTGCATTGAGCTTTTAGATTTCCTTTCACACATTAGAAATAGTTTTGCATTAGACATTTAGTCCACTTGCCTCTTAGCCTAGATAGTTGTTCAATGAGAAGTCTTTGCTTACTTGTCCATTTGCTTTAGTATGATAGATAGTTGTCTTTACTTACTTGTCTTTTTCTTTAATAGATTATTTAGGTGTCGGTGATTACTTGTTTATTTTCTTTAATAGGTTAGATAGTTTCTTTTACTTACTTTCTTATTTAATTTCTTTCATAGGGTAGTTTCTCATTGAATGTAGGTTGGCAACTTAAAATAGTTTGCTTTCATCATTTGCTTATTGATATGCTTAGATACTTGCCTATTGCTTATTGTTGAACTACTTTGCTTTACATAGGGTTTTTACTTTCTTTCTTAGGAATTATACATCGATCCTTGGGTAAAAGATACTAAGGTTACCTAGTTTCCAATTTCTTAGTAGGGTTTGTTTATTTGATAGTTTTTCTTAAATAGCTAAACCTTAGATAGCTACCTACATTAGTTAGACCATACTCCTACTATCCTTCTACCTTTGGTATATATTTTTCTACAACTCTAAGTTTACTTACCCCAGGTTGAAAAGTAAAATTGATGGTATTTTAGTGTCTTTTTTAGTACATATAAATCACCTTTTGGCATTGTTGTTGGGGAGTTGTCTCAGGGTAACAAGTAGTTAGGAAATAGATCATTCTTATACCTTAGCATTAGCTTGGTGGCAGGGGAGCTTTAATACGAGAGGTAAGAATATATGCATCTACTATAGTAGGTTCCCACAAACCCAATGGTAGTTTTTGTTTTTCTTTTTGTTTCTTTCATGAATAGGCCTAGAGACCTAAAGAGAGATACATTAAATCTAAATGAAACCTTTCAACTAAGGTTCCTCCCAATCATTTTGGGGGAAGGAACATTCCACTCATGAGCTCTGCAGACCGACACTAGAGAACAAGAACTATCTCAATACAAAGAGATAAAGTTGTCTCTGAAGAGAGTAAGATAGGGAGCACTATAGAACATAAAATCGAAGCATCAATAATAGTGGGACAAGAGGCAAGACCACTCGAGCCTTCCACAAAACCAAACAATACAACCTTTGTTTTATTACCACCATCAGGACATCCTAACTTTGTGGACATCATCTTTGTGTGAACCAAGTTTTATTAAATGACAAGATGAACTCATAAGAAACCATTATCCTGATGGAGCTTTCTCAAATCCTAGTGGCAGCCTAGATTTCTTCTTTTCAAGAAGAACATATTTTGGAAGCAGCCAAAACTACATCTACCTCTCAGGAAATATTAGTAGAATCAAGGTCCTATAAGCAACAAAATGATTTTCCTTGCCAAACTACAAAGGAAGATGAAAAATTATGGACTACATCTAGTGGAGAGCAATCATTAAAACCTAATATTGAGGAGTTCTCAACATCCATCTCAGCAGATCCTTTATGTACTTAAAAAATCAATCATCCAAAAGAAGAGGATCAACATAGAATGATGAAGGAGAGAATATAAATTGCTATTGATAAACATCAAGATTACATTGAAATTTGGTTTCAAGAGGTCATCAGGCCACAATGCTATTCTCTTCTTCAACACCTTCTGATGCCAAAACAAGTAGGTTGGTTGGTTCTTCATATCTAGGTAATCGCTATGATAACTTTTTCATACATGGATACGAGTATGTTCTTATCTTTCTCTGCACATGGTTACATTGGAAGATTTCTTACACTTGAATACATATTTTCTTACACTTGACATTACATGTTCTATGAAAGTGGATTGTGTGAGCATGATGGAAAATTAAATAATAATGGAACACTCTTATCTTACCTCTGCTCTTATTAACTATGTTTGTGGTCTCTGAGAAATCAATTTCCTCAACCACAAAGCTCCCAAGAGTTGGACATCATTGGTTTAAACACCACTAGTTTCCAAGAGAAAGCTATAATAGGGTTTTCAAAACCAAATTTCAGAACATCTCTGGAACTAAGGGATACTCCAAGGAGTGGATAAAAGAGGAGCTAATCAACCCTCTCATAGTCATCCCTAGGTAGATACTTTGTCTTTAAATACTATCACTTTCAATCATTAGCTCACTTCCAGTTCAATATGCCATTGAATTTCCCTTTTTACTTCTTAAAAAGTCTCAAGAGAATTTCTTCCCAAGTAAGGAAGACTATAATCAATCCCCAAGAAGCCTATTGCTAATTCATGGCATGAGGATGTACCATATCTTCGGTCTAGGGGGAGTTTCCTGAGCTTATGAAAAGAGGTTTAGTTGTTTGAATTGTTACATATTGATGATAGGCAATAAAAATTTTCCTATTCACCATGCCTACCAGTAAAAACCAAGAATTTTTTTAGTATTTTTTAGTCTGTCAGTCACTCGTCATTATGTTTAGTCTTTCATGTCATTGATAGGGGTTATTAGGTCAAATTGTTTTATTTTCAAAATAAATTTTTCAAATACAATTTGGCATATATTGGTTGTAAAATTTTCATTAGTGTGTCAAGTTGTCATTACTACTCCCTCCACTCATGCATGGTCATAATATTTCATCATGATTATGTCATCATTCCCTATCATAAATTTTCCAATGATTGTCTTGGTCAAAGTTCTACTTCAAAATTGGTTTTTGAATTAAGGAAGATGAATTTGACAAAAGTGAAAGCAATTTTTGTCAATAATATACCAAGAAACAAAAACCTCTTTCATTTTATGCACAGGTGTTATCATTTGAGATAAATCCCCCAAATACAATCTCTATACGAGGGTTTCTGTAGATTTGGACAACTTGACTTCAAGACAGTTTTTCAAAAGTTTGGAAAAAGCATTTGAAGTGCTTGATGGTTCCATTGTGTAGAAGAAATAATAAAATTTCAACCCATACCCCTTTCAACCCAAATATCCTCTGGGAAGGCCTCCAAAATCCTTATCAAAGACCATGTTGTGCTTCTTCTAAGACCACGCTACACTTTTGCAAGTCTTGAGTAACCAAGTTCAAGCTGGGATTATGAGCAAATCGAAAAGTAATTTTGAAAATTGGAATATTTTTTGGTTAATAACACACCAAAATACAATAATATCTCTCATGTTTTTAATATACTTTATGGTTTGGTATATATTCTATCATCTTTTAGGCCTATGCCTTCAGAAAATAAAATACTCTGCTTTTCCTGTTTTAGTCATATTTTCTTTTTGTGTTTTCCTAACAACCAGAAGTGAAGTTTTGAAAATAAAGAGAGGTTTTGATCAAGGACATATTAAAAAACAATAAACTCTCTCAGTTTTTAAATATTGGTTATCGTTTTGCATATATTCAATTATCTTAGAGGCCTAGTTTTCGAGAAAATAGAACACTATGTTTTTCCTGTTTTAGTCATATTTTTGTTTTGTGTTTTTATAATAAATGAAAGTGAATTTTTTAAAACCAAGAGAGGTTTTATTCAAGGAAATGTTTAAGAACAAAAACCTCTCTCAAGTTTTACACAATATTTACTATATTGTAGTAACATGTGTCACTTTGATACCTATTTTTCAGAAGTTCACCATGCCAAAAATTGTTGCACTTATGGGAAATCACTTTTGGAACTAATTTTGCAGAGGTAAAATTGTTTTTTGCATGGTTTAAAGGATCAAGGTTATAATATACATCTCAAGGCTTCCTCGTAGGTCATCATAAGCCTCCAAAAACTCCAAACCCTCCAGTTCATTTACGCCATAATAACGTTGTCCTACAAGCCAAGATGAATTCTCTAGAGCATTAGGTTGATGATATTGCTGCCACCAATAATAGTCCCTGGATGCTATTGAAACATCACAAAAATCCTAAGTCAAAATCCTCTAGGCAAGAGGGAGAAGCTTCTAAAAGCTAATCCACACCCTCCTTCACAAGTTTAGTCATAAAGGACAATTTATTTCTATTTGCAGTGGGACCTACTAAATCTTAGGTGTGGGAGTAATGTTGGGCCCGAGATATGATCATTTTCATGACAATATTATACACTTTTTCCATATGTACATATGTGTGTTTTCATATTTTAAAGGATCTTTTTGAATAACTTTATGGTAAATTGGTATGATCACCATAAGGTATGTGTAACTCATGTTTAATGATTGAATCAAGTATAATTTATCATGATTTTATGCCTCCAAGAGTTAATTCACATTTATCTAGTGTTACAGGGAAAAAATGCGCCATTTTTTGGTTTCGACACTTGATCTGGCACTTGTACCAGCACTCGATCCGACACTTGTTCCAGCACCCAATATTGCACAAAAATGCAAGGTGAGTTGGTGGTTATGGCATTGGCGACCAGTGACAGAAAAATCGGGCACATGGGTTTTGTTTATCCTTGCCCCCTCCAGCTACTAAGCTCATGAAAACTTGAATTTAGTTGTCCAAACAAGACGATTATTGGCTTGCTCTATTTTGTTAGTTAGGGGATCATTTATTGTAATTTGTCAAAATTAGAAGTGGTTCGACACTCCTGAAGTCGACCACTTCGATTGTAAGCTTACAAATACTAATAGGATTCCTAGTAGATTGTTAACCAAGTAGAAGAGCCAGTGTATTAGAGACAAATTAATTTTTTCTCCATTTTGATATTTTACATTGTCGAAATTATGCCAAAACTGTGTTTTCAAGCTTTAGTGGTGGATTCGCCTTGTTAAGCTCGTGGTGAGATTTTAGAGAGTGACCACGACTTGCTGGGGGGGGGGGGGCACCAACATTCTGGTAACTCTATGTGTGTTGTTTATGTATTTCAAAATTTAAATTGTTCTTTTATTTTTTGTACATGCATGATTTATTGTGTTAATTAGCATGTTGTAATTTAATTGTTTTATTGCTCTTTTGTAGGTTAGTGTGATGGATTATGTTAGCATGAATTACTTTATAGATTAGGAATGGATCTGCAGATCCCTAGACGAACCCCATGTGCAAGTTAGAAGTTAGATTATGCTTTCTTTCATAATTTTATAAATAAGCATAAAACAAATTTTTTAATTAGAATATAATAGAATCTTATCTAGGTTTTCTTTCATAGAGATTCTGATGGATGGATAGATTTCATTTCAATTTTTAGTTATAGTGGTTGCTTAGTTCAGTTTTAGATAGATTTCATTTTCTTAGTTGTTGGTTGATGTAATTGTCAATTTACTTTTTAATATCATAGTTTAAATTTATATTTTTAATTCATTTCCTTATTATAGTTTGAATAATTAAAGTAGACATAGCATATTTTCCGTTTATGCAAGATCTTTTCATAGATTAAAGTGCAATTAAATTTCTTATATAAATAATAATGATCTCATTATGTTGTTGATGGTTTGCACATGAATATGTAGGGCATTTAACATTATTTCTCTTATGACTAAGTTTTCATTGGATTCTCTAATCTATACCTTTCATTTTTACATTGAGATTAGTGTCGAGTTTATAGCGTTGGAATTGTATTTTGTTGTCAAGTGTCATTGAGATATCATCTGTCACCATCGAAGGCATTCACACAACCACCAACATTATATTTGAGTGTCATAAGATTAAAGTTAGTTTCTTTATTTTGTAGATTAGAAGAGATAGTTTCTTGTTTTCGTAGATTAAGGTAAAGCATATAGTTGTTAGTTCTCCTCTCTTTCAATAGAATAGATTTCCTCTCATGCATTGCATTGAGCATTTAGATTTCCTTTCACACATTAGAAATAGTTTTTCATTAGGCATTTAGTCCACTTGCCTCTTAGGTTAGATAGTCTTTCAATGATAAGTCTTTGCTTACTTTTCCATTTGCTCTAGTAGGATAGATAATTGTCTTTGCTTACTTGTCTTTTACTTTAATAGATTAGTTATGTGTCTTTTCTTAGTTGTCTATTTTCTTTAATAGGTTATATAGGTTCTTTTACTTACTTGCTTATTTAATTGCTTTCATAGGGTAGTTTCTCATTGAATGTAGGTTGGAAAGTTAAAATAGTATGCTTTTGTCATTTGCTTATTGATATGCTTAGATAGTTGCTCATTGCTTATTGTTGAAATAGTTTTCTTTACATAGGGTTTTTACTTTCTTTTTTAGGAACTATCCATCGATTCTTGGCCAAAAGATAATTAGGTTACCTAGTTTCAAATTTCTTAGTAGGGTTTTATTATTCTATAGTTTTTCTTAAATAGATAAACCTTAGATATCTACCTTCATTAGTTAGACCATACTCCTACTAGCCTTAACGCTTTGGCATATAGTTTTCTACAACTCTAAGTTTAATTACCACGGGTTGACAATTTAAATCGAGGGTATTTTAATGTCTTTTTTAGTACATATAAATCACCTAACACAACCCTAATCAACTATATTCAACCATGCCCATAGTGGACCGTGACCAGCTAAAGAAAACCATGGTTGACATGAGCCAACCATGATAAACATCACTATATGAAATAACGATCGAGGAACATCGTAATTTTACCCAACTCTTGAGGAACATCATGTTACAACACAAGCATCAAGGAACACACCAATTCAACATTAGTCAACCAATATAATTGTCACAATTCTACGTAACCATTGAGTAGCATCACAAACTAATAAATGTGACAAAAATATTAATTAATTTTATGATGTGACATAATCGTTAAGGAACATAGAAATTTCATATAATATGAGAAATATGAATATCATGATGCATCATGACCATTTACGAACTTCGCATTGAAACATAACCCTTAAGGAATGTCGCAAGGTGACATAACTCTTAATGAACGTCACCTATGACAAAACCATAGAGGAACAAATCAATTTGAGATAAAACATTGAATCACAATGGGATATACTCATTGGGGAACATCACAATCAAACATAACCTTGGAGGAATGTCACAATGTCACAAAAACCTTGATGGAAATCGCATTTTGACGCAACCATTGAGGAATGTAGAAATTCAACATAATTCAACCATGATATGACATGGTTAGCCATAATCAAACATAAGGAACATACACTTGTTAAACATGGTCAAATATAAGGAACATACCATCGTCAAACATGGTCATAGAAATTTGATATAAGAAACATATCATAGCCAATCACGCTCAACCATAGTCACTTATAATTAAACATGGTCGACCATAGTCAATAATGATCTACTGGAATCAACAATAGTTAAATGTGTTCAACCAGATGTCAACCATAGTTATGATATACTTGAATATGTTTTTGTTCCAACCATGGAATAGAGAAGCGAATTAAAACAAAAAAAATTATGAGCAATTTAAAAAAACAACTTAGAGAAGATTTTCATTTAGTTACATATTGATTTGAGGTATGGCTACTAGTTATTTTTACAAGTGCACCTTCCTCTAGTTCTTCAACTAGAATTAAAATAATATGTTCCTTGCAAAGGCTTTTCAAGAACATAAATCCTGGCTCTTTTGGTGGTTCCCTAAGACTCCATGGAATCCGATCCCTAATTATTTCTTCTTAGTGGAACAATAAGTGATCAAATGGATAATGCATATACATATTCAAAAGAAGACATCGATAGCACTGCAACTCGACTTTCCAGTTTCTGCGTACATTTTTTTTCTACTCTCCCTTTTCTATGATATTAATCCTACACAAATAGTTAAAAATAGAATATCACATTGATTGATTAGATTCGAAGTACTATATCTAATGTGTAGATGAATTTGTTCATTGTATCATTTGAGGATTGACAATACTAGTAGGTTGTAAAGGACATGGAGAATAATTTTTTATTAAAAGAATATAAATTTATAAATTTCCTACATCAATGGTCCACCATATGGTAATGGATTTGAGTTGTATTGTACATAAAATGGACAAACCATTCTCTATGTTTGGTTTTGACCTTTTGGGGCTATCAAATCACTTTAGGAATTTGGGGTTTGGAAGTACGAAGTGTAAACCAAAATATTTGGCTGATCATATTCCCGAAATGCGAAAAGAGTTTTCGTGTGTGAAGGAAAAGAATGACAAATTTGGATTTTTCAGAACGTTGGAGTTCAGGGTTTCAGGAGTCCCGAGGACAAGTGGTAGGGACACAATAAGGAGGAAAGTCTGAAATCAAAACTTGTGATAGAGTATTTGTCGGCATATCGGGAATCAATGTTTCGGCATTTGTGTTGACAAGGAGTAGAGAACTCCACTTCAGAATATCTGAAATTGCGAACCACAAAGAAGTTGTGGAGAAGAGTTCAATAATTCTTGGATTGTGGTGAAATAAGGTTAGGGTTGAGAGTTTCGAACTCCCAGTACCCAGAAGCCCAAAATAGAGGGGGTTGACAAAAGGTGGTTCAACTTTCAAAAACTAGAAAAGGTGACAGGTGGCAGAAGTCCACATCAGGAGAAAATAATAGATCGAGGGGACAATTGGAAAGTTAGGAACCCTCTCAACAAAATTCATGAAATCCCAAGAGAGGCAAAATCATTATGGAAATTTGGAAATTCGGGTTCCGGAAGGTATAGGAGACAGAGAGTTCGAAAATGAACATTATGAACTACCGGAACGTGAAATCGTGCTAATCGTTCGAACAATAGGGGGAACCATAGTTGTTGATCGCCTTGGAAGCAGAACATTAGTGTTTCAATATTTCAGGATTCAGCATATCAGGAATCCTGATGACAAGGAATGGGGAGTGGTGAAAGGAAAATCCAAAAGTCGCAAAGTGTAGCAGGGTTGAGAGTGGACTTTTCAAGATTTTGACGTTTTAGATTTCGGGACTCCAGAGACCAAGAGATAGGGTTTTGTGGAATCACAAGTCCTGAAATCATGAAGAGAAAAAAGCCAAAATTTTTGGTAAGAAGGATGTATCATTTGGTATTTCAGGTTTCATAGGTCGAAGAGTTAAGGCACTCAACCACGGGATTTCCGAAATCACAAAATCCATTATCCCGAAAAGGAAAGAGAAAATTCTGAATGTCAGTTGGGTGTTGAACATGGAGTTCACAGCCGGTGAATGATCACGGGGACATAACTCACAAGGGCCTATGAATTATACCTGGAGAGGGTGAGTGAATAGTTTCGTGAGAGGAATTAAAAGGATTCAGTCAGACTCTAAGGGGGCGTAGTTGGAATATCCTGTGCAGAATCCATCCTGAGGTTTCAGGGGTCTGCGTCATAGGACCGATAAACCCACCAACTAGAATATTGGGAGCAACATACATCATTACAGTGACAAAATATTTAACCAAATGGGCAGAAGAAACAACAGTAAATGATTGCAATACATAAACTATAGCACACTTCCCATTTGAACAAGTAATTACAAGATTTGGATGCCCTATAATTCTGATGAGTGATCAGGGAACTCATTTTATCAATAATACAATTCATATAATGACTGAAGCATTTGGAATACGCCATCATAAGATCAGTCCATACCATCCTCCGGATAATGGAACAATGGAAGCATTTAATAAAATATTAGTGAAATCGCTAACTAAAATTTACAATGTAAACATGGATGATTGGGATCTGAATATACCAACAGTATTATGGGCCTATAGAACCAGATGCAATAAAATTACAGGGAGGACACCTTTTAGAATGGTGTATGTTCAAGAAGTAATAGTTCCTTTAGAATATCCAACTCATGGAACTAGAAGAAGATGAGATTATGGTTGGTTTCCATTAGGAAGTACATAGAGAAAAAGACAAATATTGGCATTATAGACACATAAAAATATAAAATTTAAGGAAGTAGATATAGTTCTTCTCTATGAAAACAAATACTTACAATACCCATAAAAATTTAGGATGCATTGGCGAGGGCCATATGAGATAAAATATGTCACAGGTGGAGGTGATGTATAGTTGTAGGATCTATCTGGAAAATATATTCAAGGATTGGTTAATGGTAGTGTTGTTCCTGTGTCTGTACTAAGGCTTGGAGTACAGTGTCAAGGAATCTGAAAGTATGGTAATGGTTGATAAAGGATTTCATTAACCTTTGGTATGGGAAGTTAATGAAGGTTTCTGCGTTCACGTTGTCTGGCTTCCAACTGTTCCTGGGTTGCGATATCTTGTTCAATGGCCGGCCATGAATGTTCTAATTCTTCTCGGGTATTAGCAGTTCTAAGGGTCGTGCTGAAAAGACTTAACGCGATATTAGTTTGATCTGATATCCCGAGCTGGATATTAGGTTGAATTACCGTGGGTACAGTCATTTAGGAACAATAAGGGTATGGAAATGATTTAACGAGAGATTTTAATGGCTGATTCAATTCGGTCGAAAATAAGAGAAATCTTCATATGGAGAACGAAATGTGACTACAAACGAAAGGCGCTTTCCCATAACTGTATGATTTTTCGTAAAAAGGTGTGAAATGAGAGAAGAACATCTAGTTGCAAGTAACGTAAAATTCTTATCGGTAAAAACTCATGTATACATGGAAGAAGAAATTGACATGAACATAATTGACATGGTGCAAGTAAACACAAAATCCTGTAACTGTAGCTTGGTCTTACACGTGCTGATAGCCGGTGCAGAGGAAGGACAAGGGACAATTACCGTAATATGAGCTTGCTTCACTGTAGTAGTAGTGGTACTAAGTTATAGTGATACCTCTCAATTATGTAGAGAAAAATGAAAAGAAACAAAGAACATAACCAAAACAAACTAATTGTGTAGAGAAAAATGAAAAGAAACAAAGAACATGACAAAACAAACTTGAGATACTGTCGGGACAGAATCGGGAATCTTGAATTTGCTTCATATTAACTTTCTTCATGGGAGAATTCTGTTACAAGGGGTACCAAAAAGTCCAGCCCTATGTTCTTCTTTCTTTGTTCTATTTATACAAAAGGGTGCCAGGAATTTTCTTTACATGAGTCGGCGCATATGATACACTTGTCCGTAAAATTAGATACAAGCTGTGGTGGTTCCGTTCGGCAGCTGTTAGGAGTGAAACCACTCCATCTCTTCAACTCCATTTTCAAAGTGCGCCAGGTGCTTGTCTCTGCATAGACTCGGTGCATATCCTACATTTGTCCAGGAATTGGGATATGAGTTGTGACGGTTCTGCCTGATAACTGGCTTCATCAAAATAACAGTCTCGGGCTAATTGCGGAAGTTTATTTCCCATATATGCATCAACGATATCAAGGGTGCTGAGTAGTGTGCTGGGTTGAATTAGATGCTCATCAATTTGAGCCATCCCTACCCTATCCATTTTAGAGATTTCCACCAAATCTCTCTCATTTTTCTCCTTTATGTTAAGGGAGATCCGCTCCATATTTATTTGCCTCAGCATCTCTGTGTTTCCTCCATTCTCCATCCCTAATAGTTCAGCGTTTATGTTTTTGAAGGTTTCTTCGAGTGAATTCGTTACTTTTTGTGCCTGCTCCTTGCTCAAAGCAATATCATGCTCCCAGTTCTTTAACAAAATATTACCCCTTGTCTGTTCGGTAATGGAAATCCTGGGGGTTCCTGCCGAAAACCTGTTATTGGTAGTTATCACTACTTCCTGGAAGACGACCCGAGCAACCTCTGTGTTTTTTTCCTTGACAATAAGATTCTCAGAAATATGATTCATCAACAAGCAATCCTTTCGAAACTCCCCACTTTTTCTTAGTAGGCTCTGTTGAGCAGAAGAGACCCTGCTCCGAATGTCGATTGCTCGAGATTTGACAATCTCGACGTCAATCACCTTGCTTTCTGTGACCTCTAATTGAGCCTGTAATTGTGTGATCGTATCCCTCTGGTGGTCGAACTACACCCGACCATCTCGGATGACTGAATTTTCCTTCTCCATCTTAGTCTTGAGGAACTCGATCTCTTTCCTATCAGCCAATTGGGCCAGCTCTAATGCTCCACTCGCTTGACTTTTAGCATCTTCGGCAGTTGAAGCTATTCGAGCTTTAAAAGTCTTGATTAACCAATTCTTTGCTTTAAGCTGATTTTTTAATGTCGCGACTAAGACTTGATTTGTTGTTGTGTACACTCCCAGCGTTCCTGCAATATCTGTGGCAAATTCATCTCTCTTTTTGTTTTTCCCATCAGTTATCACTTTGTACTTTTTGACAGTAGACTCTCCCTCCTGATGAAATTCCTGTTTAACTACAGCTTTTCTTTTTTTATCAAAAAAGAATTCACTAGGAGGGAGTTCCTCTGCCCTTATTGGTCTCAGCTCTTTGTCAAAAATCCACTCTTCCTGTACATTTCCTTGTGCCGACTGCAAGAGTGTGATAGAAGTGATGGGCTGCCCAATATGTTTTGCAGCCTTCCCTGGTGTACTGAGTGGATCTTGCTCTTTTGGGGGATCGGAGGTCTTCGTCCCCGTCTCCGGATTCTGAGTTTCCGATGGGTTTGTGTCCTTTATTTCCACCTCCAGATTCTGCTCCTTAGGAGGATCAACAACCTATTTTTTTGTTTTGGGATTCTCCTCCCGCTCAGGACTTTTCTCCCGCTCTCCTTCTTGATGTTTTTTGGGGTTAGATGTTTGCCCCTCAGAAATTTCGGCTTCTTTTTCTTTGTCTTTGGGAAGTGCCAAACCTCCCAGTACCACGGGGAGACATCGCTTCCTGTTCGCCTGGAATTTTAAGACAGAAGCCCTGTCTTTGGCCGCTAGGGATTCGATTCGGATCTGCACTTCCGAATAGGATTTGGCGCCTTGGAAAACATCATCCGAAGGCGAGGATTCGTGTTCGAACCTCTTTAAGCCACAATTTCCTAAATGAGTACTTACGATCCTCTGTGGATCATGCCTTTTATATTCAATATAGGCCAAATTTAAGCCTTCTAAAGCTGCGGCCTCAGGCTTAGCATGTCCAAAATCGAGCAGGGAATATGAATTAAGCCGGATAGGGAAAGACGACCATACCTTTTTTGCTGATGCTTTTAGTTCTTTTCTCACGCCGTCGATTACTGTCTACCGAGAAATCTCACGACATGACATTTTATCGGGGATAAATTGTGGGAGCGCTATAGGAGGAACATAAGCTCTGAATACTCTCAAATAAGAGAATTCTTCTTCCACGTACCAGTCTACGATCTGGCTTAGGTTCGCAACAATGCCATCCGAGATGCGGTGTGGGAAAAGACCAAAAATGGTGACATGCAGGGGCACCATCACCCAATTAAAAATTTCATAAATAAACTCATTTGCATTATTTTCCCATAGTTTATCGTGGTACTCATGCACAGTTTTTTCTTCGGATGGACTCCAAGCCCAATTCATCAAAGAAAAAGGCGTTAGGGAGCATATCGTGTCCATGATATACGAAGACATGTAAAATCTGGACAGCTTCCCGGTTGCCTTTTGCTCCTGGTACTCGGTGATTTTGTTGAACAAATTATCAGAGAGTATTTGGCCCAATTGAATGAGGAACTTTCCGCTACCCGAAAAATGAGGGGTACCCACTCGACGAAAAAATGAGCGGTGTCCTCCGATCCGAAAAGTCGACAAGTCATCATGGCCACATACCTGTAGTTTGTTTCCAACGAAGAAATCGAATACACACCTTTGTTGTTCACCCTGAATGTGGAGGGACGAGATACCCAATCCTTTATCAAGCCTGGCATAGTCTTGTCAAATTATTTCCACTCTTTCTCTTTGAATTCTGCGAAGAATTCTTTACCAAATGTGCATTCAAAGGTCACTGGGAGCTTGTACATAGACTGGATATGCTCGGGCCTAAAAGTCCCAATCATGGCCTGTCTATCATTCAGAATAGTTCTGGAAGGCAGGTCGACGTGATCCAATGCCCATCAGATCATATCGAAATATGGGAGAAACCGAGGTCTGGTTGCCACCAAGTGCATTTTCGACTGAACAATTGTCTTGTATCTAGTATTCATGTCGTCCTTCACAATATCATAGTTATAGTCATCAGAATCTGAACAGTTCACTAACTCTGATTGCAGGATATTTGTAATAGAAGACCATGTAGATACTGAGCCATCCGTCCGAGGCAAAGTATCCGAGACATTGTTTGAACCCTGTGCGGCGACTTCGACATTTGCTTTAGCTCCTCTCCTTGGTGCCATAGCTGAAACTGGTGTTTTCGTTCTTCTATGATAAACCTGCGTATACATACAGAGGCTAGTTCACTTGGAGAAATCTTTCTCTATACGCTTAATAAGAAATGTTTTCTTTTTAACAAATAAAACAAAATCTCGTATATATTTTGAAAACCATGTACCTTGTCATCAGTCCATCAAATCGCGAATAAAACTAGATTAATTGAAAAAAATTCAATCTTATTTTCATCGTGGATTTACCTTAATTTCTCATTAATGTCATGAATATTGGGTGGCTTGACAGGCACTCAGGTTATGGGGAGTAAATGAATAAACACCTCATGGAGTGTGCCAACCTTGAAGTGCGAGACATAATCCGTTTGATTTCAAAAGTTTCCAATCTTAATGACTTATAGCTTTCCTCGTTTTTCGTCATCTCGTGAATTTCCCTTTAAAGTTTTGATTTTATAACTCGCGAAACTGCGAGTTCCGATCTTAGAATTAATTAACAATAATCTTGATGTGGTGGATCCTTAATGATATGATTAACTTAATTGCCAAATCGTGACTCGGGAGCTTGAAGGCAAAATTTTAGGAGATTGATACTCTGATTCGCGATATTGCGATGCGGTGATAATTAAGGCTAAATATAATTATGTTGCAACTTCATGAATCGGAGTTTTGGAAACTTCAACTTTATGAAAGAAAATGCCGAGAGGCGATGTGCCGAGAACCGAGTTTAACTATGGTTAGTTTTTTACTCTTGGTTCTCGACCATGGTTATTTAAAAATTATCGTGTTCTCGGCTCTCGGGGTTGAGAAAACAAAAATTTAGAGTCAAGAAACGCCGAGGCGTGAAACCCCGACGATGTCTAATCAAGTGTTAAAGGTCTTATACTACTCTTGCCTTGGACAAAAATTAGAACCGAGTTCATATTCTCGCGACTCGGGACTTGTGAGTTCAAGAAATAAGGTGTCCGACTTACGAGATCGTGAAACTTGAAAAATCCTAAGGACAAACATACTTGTGAAAAACGGACCCTTTGTAAGTGACAAAGCATTACTATTCAGGCAACAAAAGTTTTTTCAGAGTTTTATGACTTCGGAAGGAAAGGGAAAAGAAAAACAACTCTAGATCTCAAGTATCAGAATATGTGAGGCAAAAAAATGAATGCTTTCCTTTGGAAGTTAAAAAGTATTGCCATTAAGACGACAATATTTATGAGTCTTATGATTTCGGAGAAAAAGAAAAACAACTTTGAAACTTAAGTATCAAAGTCGAAAATTGCTCGAAGCGAACAAAACAAAGGCGGCTCCAACAAGTAGTATACAAAAACTATATAGGGACAGTTGATCCAGTAACCCTTAATAGTTGCAGCGCAGAAAATTATAATTGTACATAGTGTATATAGTAGAAGGTGAAAAGGAAAGGAAAAATTGGAAAAATAAGCAAAATACAAAAAGACACAATCGATGGATAATTGTTAAAACATGCAGTTAGAGTATAAAACATGCAATAGAGAGTAAGTGTTATGAAAGGACATGAATACAATGTGCACCAGAGATATGTTACCAGGAAGAAAAAGAAGCACTCTGATACAGAAAAATGGTCCAAAAAAGGAAAAAGCGATGATTGAAAAAATGTAGAACAATAGAGAATTTATGACATGACCTATAAAAGAAGAAAATATGAATGAGGAGACTCATTTTGAATTTTTGCAAATGTGAGCTAAGGAATAAAATTTAGTGCAAATAGGTGATTTCAATGTGTCTACTCATGATTCATAACTACCCCTTTCATAATTTAACAAAATTTCACCACCAAAGCTAGGAGATCCCAGCTAGGTCGCAAGAAAAAAAAAACGTTCTATGAGGACAACACATGACAGAACAACCAAGGGAGTAAACCTAAACCATCTAGAAGGAGTGCTGGATATGGATGCAATTCCATCCCCAGTCATTGAACTAGTTAGTCTCACAATTGTAGAATATAAGTAATATCAAAATACAAAGAAAAAAGAAATGGATATCAACCCAAAGAGTGAAACAAAAACCCTAGAACACAGAAAAAAACCATGCAACAAAATGGGTTAGGAGCTGCATAATATCAGGAAAAAAGGAATGAGGAAGATGATGAGAATATAGAATTTGATGAAGGGAAGCAACTTGCAGCAAAAGAAACGTAGGAGTTGGGGGAACAAGTATGGTTTGAATTTATCACAGACCACTATAACTCATACACTAAACAAGATGAGGAAGAGAACCAGGTGGAAATGGTAGGGCCATTAGTATGGAAGAAAAATACTAGGGAAAACCTACTGCACCAAGAACACCAAGCGAGAATAAGTAACTAACATCGTCACAGCCACAGATACTTGAAGGTGTTAAGATACTTTATGACATGTTTGGATATGTGTATAAGCTGAAGTATGTTTACCATGATGTTACATATATGCGAAAGTTTCTTGAGTTCATGCTCCAAGTCTACATGGAAAATAAGGGACCAGGTCCATCAGGAGTTCCCATTTTAGAGCCAAAATAGTGTATTATAGAGTTATATAACACAATAATTATGAACTTGTTGGAGATTCCTCACTTTGGCAGAGGAAAGCATGTAAATGCATGTGTGAAAAAACTGTTGACACTAGTACATGGAGAAATCTTATGGATGGATAGGCCTATATCCATAGATGTGGACTTAATTGTAGAAATCATAGGATTACCAACATATGGAGAAAAACCAGAGAAATACATGGAAGACAAAACTAAAGAAAAATCCATGGCAAATGAGATCAAGAACAAATATGGGACTTATAGAGGATTGATAGGAATTATTATTATACAAATAAATGCACCAACAACTATGCTTTTAATAAAAATTATGGCATGTAAACTTTTTATAAAATGTCACAAGGAGGAATTCCCTATAGGAGTAATAGAAATAGTCGCGCAGTGTACAAAGGGGAGTCTACTTAGCTAGGTTCCATATCTACTAAATTTGTTTCTAGAGGATTACAAGGATGCACATGATCTATGTTCAAAATTTCATTATTCATGGACAATCATATTGATAACATTGGTTGGATGGAGATAACCAAAATATAGTATATTTTACCAAAGGCTGGGGAAATTCCATCCAACAAAATATACATCATTATGGCATACCTAAAATCCAAAGAAAAGGAAGGTGAATTATAACATTTCTCCATGCTCTATAATGAGATGTAGGATAATCTTGAAAACACATGGAGAATAGCACTAAAAGTTGTGAAGGACAATCAAGGAATATAAAACATTCAAGCTTCAAGGCATAACATGTGGATCCAGGTTAGGAGGGATCCTAATAATGAATGAATACAATTAAGATATTGTGTCATAGGGGAAGAGGTGTAGTGGGATATGAAGGATTTTCCTGAAGAATGGAGATAATGTACCAAAATCTAAACAAAAAGTAGAGGCTGGACCTTCATGAAAGTCAACCATCCCAACAAAAAATACAAGGAAAGCGACAAATCAGGAAAAAGAAATAAAGGGTAGCACAACAATTAAAAATCCAAGGCATAAAAACAATATCCTTGTTGGATGTATGGGTTGACCCATGTTCTACCTTAGTTTTCCAATAAAAACCTAGAAACCATTGGCCTATATCTCGTAAACAAAAGGCAATACTATGCATAGAGTGCACAATGTAGTCTCACCTAATATGGCTTATGCGTGATTGCATCAAGAAAGTGTCTACAATCATGGAAGAGATGGAACTCATGGGAATATTAGGCATATTAGACTTCTTCGAATTCATCATGCATTCTACCACACCATCATTCATTTTATCTATTATTTTACCCATTCAATAACAATCATTCTATAGAAAACATCATACTATTCTATTGCATGTTGTAAATAAACCTCACCAAATTCATGGATTCACTCAACAAAAAATCTTAGCAAAGAAACACATAAGATAATCACACATAGAGACATCATTTTTAGCATGGTTCATCCCCCTGGGCTATATCCACAAGGATCTTTTGTTTATTAAATTATTATTCATCAAAATCGGGCAGTGCACGCATTACATCAAACATTTTTCATACTATGTGAGGTTTATTAGTGTTGCACCAAGCTCCACAAGTTGAAACCTAAACCTTAGATACAATCCATACATCTCAACACTAACTCCATATGACCTCCATAGCTCTCAAAGAAACTATTATCGCCAATCAAAATTTTGAATTGTTCTCAAAAGGACCTGATCTCAATGTACTAAAAAAAGTGGATCCCCCCTATCTACCTAATACATCATATTTATACAAAAATATTGGTAAAACCCCTTTACATTGAATACCAAAACCCTAAATCTAAGTGGACTCAACTTTTCTACATTCTAACTTCATTCGCACTCTAATCCACATTTCCTTTGGGTTTATTTTCTTTTATTTTCGATGTGTTGCTTCCTTTGCCTTCTTGTGCATTGCTTCCTTGGTCCATTCCATATATTCCTTCATCGTTTTCTTCACTCTTGCGTAAAAATTTGATCCAAAAATATATTTCTCCATTAGGCCCCAAACACTAATCCATGGCTCATCCTGAGCCACTGAGGTAGTATGTGCCTCCTGCACCACTTTCTCCAATTCTTGGAATCTTACTGACATTTCTCCAACACAAGTATTCACATGTGTGCTCTTCTCTACAACAAAATCTACATTCTACACTACGATATAATCCCGCATAATATCTTCAGCCTGGAGCTTAAGAGTTTCCATATGGCCCTTGGTTGCATCCATTTCTGTTAATATCTTCTCTGCGTGTTCCTGAAGTGGCTCCAATTGAGCCTCCCTCATCTTCTTCTATTTCTACATAGTTTTTAACTCTTGTTGTTAATTTTTTATCTCTTTCACGCTCCTAAGCCTATCCTGAATGTTCAGATCCTTTTTCTTCTTATTCAAATCCTAAGAGGATGAATTGGTTCTTTCCTCCTTTTGTTCTAGTGCCTGCAACTTTTCCTCTTCTTGCAGACTTGTCCAAAGTTGTGCACTTTTGTCTTATAAGTATGAAATATTCTTAACACTCTAAGCCATTTACTCTATGTGCCTTATATCCTCCTACTTTCTCTGTGATCCCACATATGATGCTGTGTGTGGGTTCAACTGTTCCATCAACTCCTTTATATGCCTCTTGTAATCTTCCCTCTTCTTCATGATCTTCCAAATATTCTCCTCGGTCTATAAGTGTGTCCCTTATTATGCATTGTCTGGAATTGACTTAAAGACTTCTTCAATTCACTCCTCTATCTAGCCAAAGCACTTCTTTACCTAGTCCTTCCTAGCCTATATTCCCTTGAGAGTTATGTTCAATCTGTTATTGATATCCTTATCTATTTGTAACTATATCATGTTTGTTCCTTCTCTAGATTGGACTTCTTGTGCGACACTAACTTGCAATTTGTACAACACTTTCATGGGGATATTGGCCAAATCAAAGTGAAAATGATCTATCTCCCTTATTTTTTTAAGTGTTGTCTCCTCTTCTAACTGCATCATATGTTGGAAAAAATACCACTCCCTCATTCTATGATTTGTATTGTTTCCTACGTTGGCACTAGCTTTTCCTAAACAATATGTTGTGGACTCACCTTTTATTTCTATTGTATTTCGGTCAGGTTAAGTTACACCAACATTTCCTTCATTTATGATAATCTCTTTATTATTTCCTCTCTTTTCTTCTCCATGTCGTCCCATGACTCTACTCTGTGGTCTTGGAATTTTTCTACCACCATCCTGCATCATCTTATGTCACAGTAAATTTTGGTACATCTTTATGCACATTCATATTTTTCCTTTGTCGTCCTTCTTGCAACATGGGAATATTCTATTGTAGAGTTTATATTTGTGTTCAATTTGTAGGTATCTATATATATGGGATGTATCATCCTCCTTGTTCCTCCTATGTTAGAACTATTGTTTCCTTTTGTGTGCTTTCATTAGTTTTATTCTTTGGTTGTTCTCTTTTTTTGGTGGATATGGTGAGAATTGTTTCCTATGTAGGTGGCTTTGAAATTTTTTTCTGTTGTCTTGGTTTTCTTACTGTCACACCTCCTACACTATCGTTTGTGCACTCTGCAACTTTCCTGGTGTTTTCTATCGAATTGCTAGTTTTTTGTGATGTGCCAGCTTCTAGTGCTTGTTTTCCTTTATGTCCCTTTCTTCATTTCATTGTTACTTTCCACTCATATTGATATTTCTTCATGGCCCATTGAAATTCCTCTCAAGTGATGCAATACCTCATATGAAACCAATTCTTCTTTGGATTCCTTTTGGACTAGATTCATACACTGTGGCTTGAGACCTAAAAATAGGCTATTTACTTATGTTCCTCCACCACTTCTGGTGGGATTCTCCATGTATCTTCCACCTTTTCTTGTATCTCTTCCAAGTACATATCAAATATGCTCGAGTTAGCCTTCCTTTCATTTTTGGTTGAGATGTGCCACAGTGCTACATACTCTAATATGCAACACTTTCCTATCTTTTAGAAAGACATGCTAAATTTGGGGTGTCTCCAACCTACCATTACTATGATCATGATCAACCATGAGTAATGAAACTCTATCCCCAAGAATTTTGCATCATCCCTTCTGGTACCTTCTCCTTACGACACTTTATTAGAAACTTACATGCCATTACCTTCATTTCAATCCTTTTCATGGGTTCATTAATCCTATTAATCACAATTCCCTTGGAACCTCTCACTGTGCCATATGTTTTCTTCATTTCCTCTGCCAGGGTCTTCTTCTTAGTTTTATCATCCAAATATTTTTCAGGTTTCTCACCATTAGTGGGAGGACTTGTGATCTATGTAATTAGGTCTATGTCAATTTATATGGGCCTATCTAACCATAAAATACCTCCATGTACTAACTCCACTAATTCTTTGATACAGTTATTCATGTCCTTGTCATGTCCAAAATGAGGGATATCTAGTAAGTCCATTATCCTTGTGTTGTATAAACCTATTATCCATTTCTTTTGTTCAATTATTAGTACTCCTGTCAGAATAATCCATTTTATTTCCAAGTATACCTATGGATCCAATTCCTAAAATTTTTCTTTATCTACTACGTAATGGCCTGAATACCATAGCTTTTCTACACATCCTACAATACTAGGTAGAACTATCACTCCTTCTAGAATGCGCGGTAATGTTATCGTGACTCATATTTTTTTGCACTATGATATCTGCACCAACTATGTCATGTTTCCCTTTCCCATTAAAGTGGATGACACTGCTTCCTAACATCCATCTGACTCTGGCTCACCTATAAAATATTCTACTTTCACATGTTCCTGTTTTTTTGGTATTGGTTTTGTAACTAGTTCATGTGTTGGTTCGGCCACTACCCTAGGTTTGTTAGACTCTGTTCTTTCCTCATCCTCGCCATTTTTCTATTGTGACATGACTAGACTGAACTAATGCATAATGGGGTTTTGTTCTTCCATATTTGAATCCACATTTATTTGCATTGTCTCCCGTTCTTAGAATGATGTTGGGATAACTAGTTCTGGTGACAAAATTGCATCCACATCCATGACTCCCGAATGTACACTAGTGTTTTCCACTTTGAGTTCTTATGTCTTTGGTGATATTGTATTTATGTGTGTCCTCCTTGACATTTGGCTGGGTGATCCAACCTTTGGTGACACCATACTATAATTTATTAACTCTGGTGTTCTAAATTGATGTTGAAACCTTCGAGGATAATTCGTCGCTCTATGTGTTTTCTCGACTTATTCTCCTTAACTCTTGTTCAATAAGAGTCACAATGAGGCATTATTTGCAAGTTTCTTTATTTTGTAATGCCTTCCATTAATTCTTTGTCGTATTCCACTTTTTGGTATCCTACTTTACCACTTTTCTTCTTTTTCCAGTCATTCTCCATCTCAGCGCACAATGTTTAGTTTTTCTGTCACGCATTTCTTGAATTCTCTCACACTAATTTTGTGTTTGTTGTGCACTATCCCACCCACCCCCAAATATCCTTCCCTCCATCCCTCCCCCACTCTATGTCCCTCCCTCTCACTCCCTCCCTCTCTCTCTCTCTCTCTCTCTCACCCTTTCCCTCCCCTCCTCTCTCTTTCCCTCCCTACCTATCCTTCCATGTCCCTCCCTCTCTTTCCCTTCCACCCCCTCTCTCCCTCCCTCACTTCCTCAAACTACCTCTCCCTCTATTTTTAGATATATCTCTCTCTCCATTCCT
>ML799362.1:94214-107612 GCA_009831015.1 Picea engelmannii | reverse complement strand
TATTTAAACTCAAAATTGTGAAGTGTTTACTTAAATTTAACTTGTATGCAAATTGTTATGTAAAATGTTATTTTATTTTATCAAAATCTGGGAATGAATATGCTAGAGTAAGCGAATTTTTAGTAAAGTTAAAAATTTCCGCTATGTTTTAATTCAAGGTAGTTTTATTGAAATCCTGGTCACTACACTCTATATCCCCCCCTCTCGCCCTACCTCCTTACCCCTCCCTCCCTTTCCTCTCTCCCTCTCCCCTCTCCCATTCTATCCCTCTCCATCCCCCCCTCTTTCTATCCCTCCGTCCCCCACTCTCTCTCTCTCACTCACACTCTCTCTCCATGTCACACCCTTTCTCTCCCCCTATCTCCCTCTCTACCTGCCTCTTTCTCTATCCCCACCTCTTTCTCTTCCCCACCATTCTATCCCTATCTCCCTCCTTGCTCGCCCTCCCCGACCCCTCCTCTTTCTTCCTCCCTCCTTTTCTCTCAAGCCTAGCCTAACCTAGTCGAACCTAAACCAACCCTAAAGTAGACTACCTAACCTTACCCTAAACTACTCTGGTTTAACCTAATCTAACTTGGCTTAACATTCAACCTAGCCTACCCTATCCTAGCTGAACTTGTCATAACCTACGTTAGTGTATCTTAACTTAGCCTACCTTGAGTTAGCTTAGTCTATCCTACCCTAATATAGCCACGCCTATCCTAACCTTACCCTAATATAGCCTATCCTAACCTAAACTTACCCTACCCTAACCTAGCCTACCTTAAACTAACCTTGCCTATCATTGCATAACTTAACCTTACCTAACCTATCCTAGCTTAGTTTGTCCTAACCTATCCTACCTTAGCCTAATATAACCTACCCTACAATAACCTACTAGGCTATGCTAGCCTAACCTAGCCCATATCACCTTAACCTAGTGTAGCCTACTTTACCCTCACCTACATATACTCATCTAGCCTAACCTATATAGACTAGGTTACCCTATAATAGCTTAACCTTAAGTGTAAATACCTAACAATAAGCCTAAACCTAAGCCTAAGCTTTTATATAACCCAAGGCCCAAGCCTCACATAATACCTCCTTGCATAAAATGAAAATAATGTTTTGAACAAATTTATAATACAACAATATATAACTTACTCAAATCCATTTTTGAATATGGAATATAAAATGATGGAACCATTATGTTAATTAAAATAAAAATTACATAATTTTAATAGAAAACACAAAGCAATTAAAATAAATTAACAAAATGACAACAAACATATAATAAATTTATATAACACAGTTAAAAAAGATAAGATACCCCATGTAAAATAACTAACATAAATAATGCATTTATCAAAAATTAAAAAAATATAATTTTATCTACAATAAAAAATAACAAATAATACATATTTTAAATTAAAGCACAACACAATAAAATATTCAATGTACATAAAGAACTATATACAAATTTGAAAGTTTACTTAATTAATTAAATGAAAATAAACTATAAATTATTAAATACAGCTAAATACTTAAATAAAATTATAATATAAAAATCATAAAAATTTTATATCATAAAAATTTACAAATTTAAATATAAATCATTAATACAATATATTTAAAAATTAAAAACTTTAATTTTTTTAATTCATATATGTTTTTTTTAAATTAAAAAAAAAAGAAACAATTATACTAACAAATATTTACATTTAAACTTACAAACAATCCATATATTATAGTTGATGTTTGTTAAACACATATAGTTATTCATTCAAAATTCATATATTGTAAAGAATATTGACACATTCTTCATATATTGTAAAAACTATAGATATAAATTTCTAAAATTTTTAATCTTTAAGATTTAGTTAGGGGTTTATTTATTTTACATTTTGGTTTTTCAGTTATAATTTAGTGATATAAACTTGTATTAAATCACAATTTTATGTTTTTTAAATTATATTTGTAAATGCAGAAATGAAATCAACCGTTTAAAAGTTCATGGAGCACTTGGATTATATAGAATTAACTATTCAAATCTATAAATTCAATAATTTCTAGAAAGATTTCCAATAAAATTAAACAGAAAATATCCAAAAACACAAAATAATTAGAATAAAAATTTCTATTAAAATTATGTATTTATTGTTTAAAATATAATTTATTTACTAAATTGCAAATGTTAAATGAAAAAAAAAAAAATATTTAATGGGTATATAAAGCATTACAGTCAAATCCATTAAGCATAACATACATATAATATAATGTTCCCACAATGAATGCCCCATTTGTCTTGACGCTTAGTGGGTGGAGTGAGTTTAGGAGGTTGCTGTGCTAAAAAGAAGGATTCAGGTTAGAGCTTATCCTTAGAGCTTATAAATCTTTTTCATTTATCATGCTTAGAGATTATCATGTTATTTCATTTTTTGATTTTCACAAATTCCTAAAAGTTCAGTTTATCCATTTGATTTTCACAAGTTCCCAAAAGTTCAGTTTATTTGACTTTTTGATTTTCACAAATTCTCAAAAGTTCAGTTTGGATTTATCATTTCGTTAGAGGTTGTTATCATGCTTTGCAACTTATAGCTTTATAAGTTGTTATCATGCTTTGCAACTTATAAATTGTTATCATGCTTTGCTCAAACTCAATAAAATATGGTGGGTGACTTGTGCCAGCAACTTATAGCTTTATATTCTTTTATTAAAAACTGTATTAAAAAATAAAAACGCTACAATAAATCCATTGACCAAGGCCATATTTGTTTTCAGCGTTTCTCCTTCAAACCCTAAACGAATCCGTACAATTTTTCTTTTGGAGGTCTGTATAAAGCTCTACAAAATAGTCCATGGTAAAACGTAAAAAATAAAAGTAAATACAAAAAAGAAACTAGAGAAGTCATTAGATTGAATCCCTTCGAGGTATAAGAAAAAAAAAGAAAAAACAAGAAACCAGAGAAGTCATTAGATCGAATCCCTTCACGGTATAAGAAAAAAAGAAATGAGCTGGAAGTGGGATATTAGCATGGTGGAAAAATATAATTGTGTTGAAATACCAATATGGAATCATTGCTTACACGATTCAGTTACATATGAAATCATTACTTACACGATTCAGTTTCACTTATATATGGAATCATTACTTACACGATTCAGTTACATATTTTGTAACGATAACATGTAACGTGTCATTCTACATAAGCCATTGAGATTGGGGATCCTATAGAAGCGTTGATTTTCCCTGTGTAATTTGAACGAGAAAATATTGAATAGAACTCTTCCACAGATATATAATAAAAATTTATCGTCTAACTCTCTTACAACCTATTGTCCATCCTCAAACAATACAGTCAAACAATCTAACTTTATATGCATATGATCCTGCTTAATAAATAAATTTAATATTCTATTCTTAAATGTTCCTGCAGGATTGCCATTTTGAGTGTGTCTATGCATTAGCAGAAGAAAAATGTACCTGAAAACTAGAGAGTTGATTTGGAGTGTTATCGGCTGCTTCTTTTGAGTGTGTCTATGCATTATATGTTCGATCATTACTCGTTCAACCGAACAAAGATAATGGAAGCTTCGATTCCCCATAGTGTTATCGGTTACCAACAAAAGCACTAGTATTCATGTGCTTGAAAAACGCTTGGCAAAGAACAAATTGTTGTAGGAGAAGTTGAAGAACTTGTGGGGGGGGGAACAGCGTTGAAATCCGTGGAAATATTACCTAAGATCTTGTGGAATCGCCCTGGTGAAATTATTACCCCATGTGAGCTTTTGACTCCTGAGCTTTCACAGGAGGGTGCCCGCAGAGATTTGTTCAAGAACATCAAGGTTCCTAGCTTCAACAGGGCTATGATTCACCAGAGAACCCTTCGACTCACCGGTAGGCATTTGAGCTGCATGAACTTCTTCGTAATAGGTCCCGCGAGCTTGCTCTCTGAAAGATTAAGGAATGCAGACATACACACAACAGAACGCTCCACCCCCACAAACGCACAAAGAAAATAGTGCTTCCCAATAATCCCTGAGAGAGTGAACAAATAGATAAAAGCAAAGAGCTAAGGCCACTTCTGGAATGCAAAAAAGAAGATAGGTAAAAGCAAAGAACGAAGGCCACTTTTAGAATGGAAAAAAACAAAAAGCAAAGAGCTAAGGCCATTTACAGAATGAAAAAAAACAAAAAGCAAAGAGCTAAGGCCACTTACAGAACGGAAAAAAACAAAAAGCAAAAAAAGAAAGCAAATAAAACGATAAACTGAAGGAGATCGTTGAATTTCACTATCCGTTAGAATGTCATAAGAATTCAAACTAACCATTGAATTTATAATTCTGTCATTATCCAACGGTCTAATTATTATCCTTTAAAGATTTAAATTTAAATTTTCAAATTTCTAAAAACACACATGATGTTGGGTGTCTACCCAATTACAAAGAATTTACACTTATTTTACATATTCCCATGTCAATAAAAACTTCACCCCATTTTTTTTTGTTTATATACACTTGGCTTAACCCAACACATAAAATATAAAAATATTTAAGTTCAATCAGATATATTATCTGATAATCATAAAATCAAAGATGTATATAATAACCTAATGGAATTTAAGTAAAATATAATATAAAATTCAATACAATTCAGTTTTTCTAGTTCAATAAGATATATTAACTTAAAATTATAAAAGTAAATATGTATGCAATAGCTTAATTGAAACATATATTAAAGTAAAGAGAAATATAAAATATAATGATAATTTAATTTGTCATATTAATAATATTTTATAAAGTCTTTATCTTAAAAATTTGAATTCGATAATATTTTACAAACTTATTGTATAATTGTTTATGGGATTTTGTTATTTTTCCTACACACAATTTGAAATATATAATTATATTTTTTGTAATATCATATAAATAATAATTATCAAACAAAATATTAAACAAATTTAAGTCAAAGAATATTCACAATATGTAAGTAAAAGAATATTGACAATCTCTATGATATTAAATATACTGAAAATGGTGTGTTTAATAAGGAAAATACTTTGGCACGAGGGAAAAAAAGAGATAACCCAAAATCCAAAATAGGTACGGCGGTTTGGATGCTCAAGGCTTTCTTGCCCCAAGGTGGGTGATAGATCCACCCGTGGTTTTATTAGCTATAAGAGAAAGTTTGGTTGTAGAATTTTTTTTTTTCATATTGTATTACATTTGAATTCAAACTTGGTAACTCTTCGTTTTGGCATGGGGTTCAACTAGAGGTCTTAAAAACATAAATTGATAAGGGCATAAGTTTTCACTAAGGGGTCATAACAATTCTCTCTCATCATATTATTTCCCTTTTAAATTAGAATTTTAATTTGGAATGTTAGAAAATAAGAGCATTCTTCAATCTTAATGTGAAAATGGAATGATAACCACCATGACATCAAGAATCAATGTGGACCATTGATCCCATCCTGTTTGAACCATCAAATTATTTCGGGAATTCGGGACCCATAAGTTGGAAGCGCAGGTCAAAACCCTTAGTCACTCAAACTCCCGATTTACGAAAAGGATAATCAAGTGTGAGATTTCGGTATTTCAGGGTTCGCAATACCGGGAATCTCGATGACAAGGAACCGGGACTTTAGTACTGATAATCCTGAAGTTGCGAAACACGATGTTACTTTGGTGTGAAACATCGGCATTTTGACATATCAGGGTTCAGCATACCGAGAATCCTGATGACAAGGAGCCAGGGCACTTAGCATTGAAAATACCGAAGTCGTGAAACACGACGTGCCTTGGGGTAAATTTTGAGATTTCAGCATTTCGGCACTTCGGTTGTCAGGAAGTAGAGGAGGTGGTGATCTTTGGAATCAAGAGTTTCAAACTCCCGGTTCAGGAAAAGATGAAACATCCAGAGTCATCGAATCGTGGATGATCTCATCCATAGATCACGTTGGGGGCAAGGTTTCTTGAATTCAGAGATTGGAGTTTTGGGAGGTGAGGAACCTTTCTGCTGTGGATCTCACAAGTCACGAAATCCCGAAGAGTGAAAGGAAAATATTCCCATAACATTGAAGGACAATAGCCATGGGCCCAGTCAGGTTTTGGGGTTTCGAGAGTCAAGAGACAGAGTTTCATGTCAATGCAACTCCCAAAATCGTGAAAAGGAAAAAGTTGAAAGGTTTGTCCTAAGCATTAATTGGAGGATAAGTGTAACATAAGTCAAGGGAGTGGTCAAGCTTTGGGGAAAATCCTGAAAGACCTTCGATCTCTCCAAAAGGGGAAATTTCATAAACTAAAAAATCATAAGGGAAGAGGAATGAGTGTTGGTCAATCAATCATGTTTCGAAAAGCTGAAAATAAGTGGAAACAAGAGGCGTGTGTTTCTCACATTGAAGAAGTCAACCCTCGTTGACATTTCCGGTCTCATAGGTTGAAGAGACAAGGGGCTCGACAACAGGATTCACGAAATTATGAAATCCAAAATCCCAAAAGGAAAAGAAAATCCATGATCATATTTGTTGGTTAGTTGTGGAATACACCTTGTGTGTGTGTTATTGCCTGTGAGGAAACCAAAGAGTAAATCTAACTCAGGGGAAGATTTGGAATGATCCTAAGACCGAGAGGTCACACAGAACCTACTAAGTTATGGGGTGTTGCGTTAGTGTGGTATCAGAGCTTAGAACAAGTTCTTTTCCGTCTATAGCAGAGAGAACAGGGGAATTTTTTATAGCCATTCCGCCAAGAAGAAGAGACAGGCTAATGCCAATGCCTGATCCAGCAAGAGAAAGAGAAATGCACGAGTTACGTGCCAGGCTTGATGCCATGGAGATACCACAGAGGCGCACAATTGATGTTGGGGATATGAGCGAGGCCAAAAGTGAAGATGAAGCTGGAAACAAAGGAGAAGAAGTTGCAGTCAAAGATGTTGTGGACAAATGCCTATCCAGGGTTGTTGCAAGGATAGGTGCCAGAGAAAAAATGGACATTTTAGTGTATCAAGGAAACTTGGATGTTGAAGATCTTCTAGACTGGATTAGATCTCTAGACAAGTACTTTGATTATGAGGATGTTGAGGAAGACAAGAAGGTCAAACATGTTGTTACTAGACTTAAAGGGCATGCATCACTATGGTGGGATGAACTGCAGGCAGACAGATGCTGCAAGGGCAAGCGAAAAATCAAAAGCTGGGATAGAATGGTTGCAAAGATGAAAGCCAAATTTATACCCAAGGATTATCAAATCACTCTATTTTTGAGGATGTAGAATTTGAGACAGAAGCTAATGTTAGTGAAATAATCCACGAAATAGTTATACAAGATAAACATCAGATTAGGTCATTGGGATGAAAACGTTTCCAGATACATGAATGGTCTGCGGTATGGCATTCAAGATGAGATGAGCATGATGACCATTCGAAATGTGGAATATGCTTATCAAATAGCTCAGAAAGCTAAAGAGAAGCTGAGCTGGAAGCAAGGTCAAAGAGACCGAGGTAGAAGTCAAGCCAGAGGGAAAACAATTGCCTAAGACAAAACTCAGAAATCTAAAGAAGAGGGTAGGAAACCTCAAACTCAACATGAGAGAGGAGGAATCCCATAGAGACAGTAGTATGCTAATAGAAATACTTTTCCTTGAGCTAGAGGAAGAGGAAGAGACAGAGGCAGTGAAGTAAAATGCTTTGTCTATAGAAAGATCAGACATAAATCCTATGAGTGTCTAGATAAGAAAAAAGATGGTGGTGAAACTCACATTTTCGAAGCTCAAGGATAGAATGTTGAGGGCGAAAGATCTTTGATGATGAGGAAAGTTCTCTTAAAGCCAGAGAAGGAGGTAGAGAACCCATCCCAAAGAAACAGTCCATTTCAGACTGCTTGCAAAACCAAAGACAGGGTATGCAAGGTCATAGTGGATAGCGGTAGCACATACAATATCGTATCTACAGATATGGTAGAAAATATGGAGCTGGAGTCTATTTTACATCCAAGGCCATACAAAGTTTCGTGGCTACAATAAGGACATCAGGTAAATTCCACTAAATAGTGTTTAGTTGAATTTAAAATAGGAGGATATACAGATAAAATATTATGTAATGTCATTCCCATGTATGTTCTTCATCTATTGATAGGTAGACCATGGCAATATGATAGGAACGTGATTCATGATGGGAGAAGGAACACGTACACCCTGGATAAGAATGGGAGGATGCACATGTTGCTGCTAATTAAAAACCAAGAGGTGAAAATTGAGATGAGCAACAATGTACTACTCATGAGTGGGAAGGAACTTCTTAAGGAGATTAAGAAGAAGGAAGACACATAATTTATTGTGGTTAGAAAGCCCAAATTTTTTCTGACCAGTACGAGAATAGAAGATTTACCAGAAGAAATCTAGGAATTGCTAGGAGAATTTGTTGATATAGTAGTGGACGAACTACGTTGTTCGTTACCACCTATTAGGAGTATAAGCCATCATATCAATCTTATACCTGGAGCTATTTTACCAAAAAAAACCGTGTATAGGTTGACGCTGCAGGAAAATGAAGAAGTCAAGAGACATGTCCAGGACTTAATGGACAAAGGATTGATTCAAGAGAGTTTGAGTGCATATGCTATTCCAACAGTTCTCATCCCAAAGAAAGATGAAGGTTGGAGAATGTGTACAGACTCAAGGGCAATCAATAATATTACCATCAGATATAGATTTCCATTACCAAGGATGGACGACTTGATGGATTTCTTTTTTTTTCAAAGATTGATTTGAAAAGTGGTTATCATCAAATTTGCATGAGAGAAGGTGATGAATGGAAGACAACATTCAATATGAATGAGGGGCTGTATGAATGGCTTGTCATGCCATTTTGTTTAATGAATGCACCGAGTACTTTCATGGGGTTGATGAATGAAGTCCTGAAGCATTTCATTGGGAAATTCATCATCATTTAATATTTGTGGTAGTCCACAGATTTTCAAAAATGTCACATTTCATACCATGCCAGAAAACCAATGACGCAACTCATATTGTGAACCTATATTTCAAGGAAGTCATCAGACTTCATGGCTTGCCAAGGAGTATCATGTCTGATCGAGATACCAAGTCCGTAGGGCATTTCTGGAGGACCTTATGGAAAAATCTGGGGATAAGTTTGTCTTTTAGCTCATCATATCATCCTTAAACGGATGGGCAGGCATAAGTAATGAACAAAAGCTTGGGAGATTTGTTGAGGAGCTTAGTGAATGAACACCATAGTCAATGGGATCAGATTCTGCCGCAAGCGGAATTTTCTTATGATGATTCACTTAATAGAAGCACAAGGCAGAGTGCATTCCATATTGTATATGGAATGCAGCCAAGGGGATTTTTTGAATTGAAATATTCAAAACAAGCTGAATTCAGGAGTGCTAGTGTAGAAGACTTTGCAGAAGAGATGAAGGAGCTTCACAGATGAGTCAAGGAGTGATTGCAGAGTTCAAGTCAAGAATATAAGCGTAGAGAAGATCAACATGGGTGAGAAATTTAATTTGAAGTTGGTGATCTGATTCTTTCACATCTAATGAAAGAAAGGTTCGCAAGGGGAACATATAACAAAATTAACATTAAAAATATTGGACTGTGCAAGGTCATAACGAAATTTGGGGCAAAATCATATGAGATTGAATTTCCTGATGGGATCAAAATCTCAACGATATTCAATGTTGTAGATTTGTACCCTTACAGAGCTGAAGAAGCAGAAGCAGAGAAGGAACAGAAAGAGATTCAATGGAAAAAACAAATGCTTGTAGGAAAAAATCCACATATGGAAATCATAATTGACAAGAGGATTAACAAAAACACTAGGAGAAAAGAGTATTTTGAATGCTTGGTCAAATGGAAGGGACATCCAGTTGAAGATGATAGTTGGGAAGATGAAGAAAAAATTCATAAGCATGGACAGACCATGCAAGAGCTCATGAACAGGAGTTCATGAAAATTTCAAGTGAGGGAGCATGATGTAGGAGCATCGTAAGTAGCAAGTCAAGTTATCTAGGAGGATCCCCAGGTCTAGAAAATGCTCAAAAATGAAAGTTCTCATATTTTTTCGATACCAACGCTAATGCATCTAGCTCGTTCTCCCAATTATATCCATATATTTACTTTCTCAAACGGACGTTGTATGCGAGAGTTATCGTACTCTGATCATTTTTTGAAACAGGCAAAAACTCAACACGTCCAGTCAAATGATGACATCAACAGTGTTGACATTGTAGAGACCAGTGGTGACAAGTGGTAGTCCAACAGAATGTGACTGGTCAGTGACAGGGATCCAACCAAAAACTAACAACTGGCATTTGTTTTGCAAATGGTTGGGTGCCACGTGGCCTAGTCATGGGATGCCACATGGCACCATCATATTGGTTAATGGTTGGTGGCAAAAGTTTTATTGGAGTCCATGGGGTTTGATCCCATGACCTCTGGGGTTATCCCAAGCCTTTAACAAAGGTCCCTTTCCAATGCACCCTTGGTGGTGCTTGTAACACTAAAACACAAAATAATATAAATAAAGGTGATAAAGTAACAAGGGGGGTGCCCAATGGATAAACGTTAGCCCTCGCTTTGAGGAAAATCCCATGAGACCAGGGGGGTGCGCTCCAAAAGGGGCTTAGCCTAGCTAAGAGCCCTATTTTTTTTAGTTTGTTATCTTATGCAGATGCCTAATGACCAAGATCCAAGGGCGCGCCCAGCCTAGAAGGGGCTACTCTATATATTTTTGTTAAAAATGGGTTTTTTAAACATTAGAAAAGCCTAGATTTCACTATTTTGGGGATATTTTGGCCATTTGAAGGGGAATTTGAAACCAACAAGAGGTCATATCTTTAAGGGAAGTTGGGATTCTGTTGTTGGGCCTAAATACTATAAATTTAAGGCTTTTTGAGATTTAGGGAAGGCTTTGGTATGAAAGGAAATTGAAAAGCAACATTGTAAATTTGTCCATTTCTCATGAATTGAGGAGCATTTTGGTCATGTTGGAGAGGAGATTTTGGGAGCATGATTGGATCTGAGCAGGGAGGTATTTCACAACATACCAAGAACATGTTGTAACAACAATAAATCCAATGTAAGTGAACTTGATCAGTTTGATGAGAAATAAAAAAGAGGTCCTCCACTTGGAAGCAGGCCCAGAGACGTAATCAAAGATTGGTGAACTCTGTTAACAACTTTCTTGCTTCATTTTTCTTTATTGGTTTCTTTTATTCTCTCTATTATGTAGAATGATTGATGAGGATTATCTCTTTAAATTATTAAGCATATAATAATCGTCATTTTGTTAAACTACATCTTGATTTTTTGGATCAAGTAATTTGGTATCAGAGCTTTGGCTGTTTTGGAAAGTTTAACAAGTGTAGGGTGGATGCTTAAAAGATCCAAATATTATAAAGGAGTAGGATCATTGGTTGAATTCATTCCTGAGATATAATGATTGTTGAGGAAGAAAAGAATGGCTTCAGAAGGAGAGTTTTCTCCACGAACCAAGAAACTAGAAGATGCACTTTTCTCCATGTCTGAAATGGTCAAAGTGTTGTATGAAGATTTCTTGGAGAGAAAGAAACCAGCCTTGGGGGAGATATTAATGAAGGGTAAAATTGAAGGGAAAGGAGAGTCTTCATAGCCTCCTCATATGCAACCTTCACCGCAATCTTCTTCTTCTTCTTTCAGTTCTACATCAAATGCTAGTTCTCATTCTACAACATCTACCATACAAAAACAAACACATAAGAATAAGTCTAATATGCCTTTGTTAAAAATTGATGTTAAGTTTGAGTTTCCTTTGTATGATGGAGAACTAAATTCATAAAAGTTAGATAATTGGATAAGACAAATTGAAGTGTATTACAGGATACAGAGAATCATAGATGAAGAGACTATGATCCAACTTGCTTGTCTCAAGATGTGAGGAACCGCCCTTGTTTGGTGGGAAAGAAGGACAAAACTAGATATGAAGAAGTTTGGTAAGACTCTCTCTTCATGGCTTGATTTTACATCCGCTTTATGAAAGCAATTTTATCCGCTAGCTTACATGCAACAAGCTATTATGTCATGGCAGAACTTTAGACAGTTAAAAGGACAAATTTTTCAAAGGTATACATAGGAGTTTCACAAAAGAGATTTATTGTTGGGAATATCATTGGGTACTCAAGAGACACTGCTTAAGTATATAGGTGGTTTTCATAGTTATTTGTGACATACCATTCTTATGTTTAATCCTACTAGTTTAGATGAGGCGTGTGTACACACGACTCATCTTGAATCTAGAGGCAAGAATGTAAATGTTGATTTTGTAAAACCATTTAAATCTACTGAAGGAAATTTTAAAATAAAGGGTAAAGAAAAGTTCAAAGGAAAGAAAAATTATACAGTGAAGAAAGAGAAACCTGCATGTACTCATTGTAAGAAAGAAGGCCATAGTGAGTATCATTGTTGGATTATTCACCCAGAGTTGAAACCAACAAAGTTTGGGAATAAAGGAAAACCAAAGACTACTGCAACAACTCAAGTCGATTTGGGGTCAGATTGAGGAGATGAGACAAAGGTCACAGTCACAGAAATCAAAGGTAAAATTTTTAAAGCTAGTACAAGTTCTTCAATCGAGTCTTTAAAAGTTGATAATGAAGTTGATGAGGTCAAATGACCATAACTTTTTCATATCAGGGCAATTTCCAAACATACAAAAATTGATACTCTATTTGACAGTGGCTCACAAGTAAATTTGATATCAGAAGCAATCATTAAAAAGTTGGGATTAATCACTAAACCTCATAAGAAACCATATTCCTTAGGATGGATTCATAATGATAATCAACTACAGGTGGAAAGTCAATGTGTCCTAAAGTTTACAATTAATGCACAATTCATAGATGATGTTGAGTTGGATGTAGTTCCACTAGATATATCTGGTATCATACTTGGAAGTCCATATTTGTAGGATAGAAAAGAAATATTCTACCGTGAAGGCAATAAGTATCAATTAACTAAAGATGGAAAATAATATATATTAAGGGCTCTTCAAAATAAATTGAATTTATCACTAATCAACTCAGGACAAATGAAGAGGATTGTAAATGTGAGTAAGCGATATCTCTTAATGGTGGTAAAAGCTAAAGACACTATCGGAATGGATACAAGTGGGAGGGATAAATAGAGGGAATTTATCCCTCCCTCTCTCTCTCTCTCTCCCTTTTTCTCTATCTCTATCCCTCTCTCTCTATATTTGTATCTTTCTCTCTCTCTCTCTCTCTCTCTCTCACCTCCCCTCTCTCCCTCTCTATATCTCTCTATCTCCCCTTCCCTCTCTCACTCTCTTGGTATCTCTCTCTCTCTCTCACTATCACTCATTCTCCATCTCTCTACCTCCCCTCTCTCTCTCTCTCTATATAT
>ML799362.1:46181-83588 GCA_009831015.1 Picea engelmannii | reverse complement strand
CCCTCACCCCTCCTCTCTCTTCCTCCCTCCATTTCTTCCAAGCCTAGCCTAACCTAGTCTAACCTAAACCAACCCTAAAATAGACTAGCCTAACCTTACCCTAAACTAGTGTGGTTTAACCTAGTCGAACATGGCTTAACCTTCAACCCAGCCAAGCCTAGCCCAGTTGAACCTGTCCTAACCTACCTTAGTGTATTTTAACTTAGCCTCCCTTGAACTAGCCTAGTCTATCCTACCCTAATATAGCCTAACCTAACCTTACCCTAATATGGCCTATCCTAATCTAACCTTACCCTAAAGTAACCTATCCTACCTTAAACTAACCTTGCCTAGCCTAGCATAGCTTAACCTCACCTAACCTATCCTATCTTATCTTGGCGTAAACTATCGTACCTTATCCTACCCTACCCTAAACTAACCTATCCTACCTTAAACTAACCTTGCCTAGCCTAGAATAGCTTAACCTCACCTAACCTATCCTATCTTATCTTGGCATAACCTATCCTACCTATCCTACCCTAACTTAGCCTAATATAACCCACACTACAATAACTTATGAGGCTAGCCCAACCTAACCTATCCCATCTCACCTTAACCTAGTGTAGCCTACTTTACCCTAATCTACATAGAGGGATAATGTAGATAGACTATGTTACCCTATCCTAACCGAACCTTAAGTCTAAATTGCTAATAATAAGCCTAAACCTAAACCTAAGACTTTATATAACCCAAGGCCGAAACCTCACATAATACTTCCTTGCATAAAAGGAAAATAATTCTTTGAACAAATTTATAATATAACAATATACAACTTACTCAAATCCATTTTTAAATATGAAATAGAAAATGGTGGATCCATTATGTTAATTAAAGTAAAATTTACATAACTTTAATAAAAAATACAAAACAATACAAATAAATTAACAAAATAAAACAAAAATATAATAAATTTGCATCTCACATTTAAAAAAAAATTAAAAAACCAAATATAAAAATAACTAACGTAAATAATGAATTTATCAAAAATTTAAAAATCATTTAAATTTGACAATCTGGGGGTGTTCGCTAAGGTATTTCACAATCCAGATCAAGACGCTTGCTGTGGTATCGTGAGCTGCAAAGAGGACACCAATTTTCATCTTGGGACCTCATCAAAATTTCTAGCAAGCCCTTGTGAACAGGCACATTCATTGTTCGCCTCTCCTCAATTATTTTGCTCAGTATTTCTCTCAGTTTCTTTCTTGCCTGAATTAAACCCAATATAAGAAACAACAATTTAGAATTTTTAAATATATGGTCAATTATTTTGCTCAGTATTTCTCTCAGTTTCTTTCTTGTCTGAATCAAACCCAATATAAGAAACAACAATTTAGAATTTTTTTTTTTTTTTTTGAAGTAAGAAGAAATTATATTAAGTACCTTCAAAAAACTGGTGAGAGTGCCAGATAACATCCATAGACAGTATGGATACACTAGACTGCCCCAACAGAGGGGAAACTAGTCCAGCCAGTCTATAAAGTTTGCTAATCAGTTCTAGGATTAAAAAAGACAGTAAGTAGGAATTGTTCTTCAAAAAAACTAACTAAGACTGACAGAGTGTGCATTTAAAACATAATTAAACACCTGACTGGTGACCCTGGTCCGTGGCTGAGAGGTCGCCCAACCACAGTTCTTCCTCTATGTAGGTTGGCCCCGAGTCCCAAATCATCTCGGTATTCACGCTGTCCATCGCTCGCTCGGCCTCTTGCAACTCCAACTACTTTTGTCGACTCGCCGAATAAGCTTGTGACATCTCTCTAGTGGTGCACTCCATCCCAATATTTTCTGCACTCTGTTGCATGATGTCACCCTCCTTAGTTTCCACACTGGGCGTCTCCTCTGAGGACTCTCCATCCGGGTGAGAGGGAAAGGTCACACTCATGGAGGCCAAGAGATGGAGGAGAGTTTCCACCTTGTTGTTTGTTGAATGCACCCGAAAGTGGAGGTCGTCTACCTCCTTATGTAACTCGAACACCAGGTCGTAAATGTTTTTGAGACTGTCCCTGAGCTACACACTCGTGCTGGAGACGGGATTCTGATGAGCGTAATTCCCTGGTCTGCAGGGAGGAGGGGGACCTTCTGCGGAGCTCCGGGGTTGATACATTGTGGGTAGAAGGCCAGGTATCAGTACTGCAGAGGTGGGGTCCAGACACTGAGGGAGGTTTGCTATCTAGGGGACCATTATCATAGAATGTGGCTGCGGACCAAGAGGCGAAAGAGAGGGCCTGCGAGGCCTCCAGGGAGAGCCCCTTTGTGGCCTCCCTCGTTCGCAGGGCATTGGACAAGGCATGGGGACGAGGTGCAACAGCTCACAGGGTGCATGGAGACTGAGAGAGCAATTGAGGAGCTAAAGGAAGTGAATGAAGTCCGCCCAAGAGCACGCAGGGGAACACTCATCGCCCCTGGACAAGAGACTGTGGGTGATAATCTGCGCAAGAGCCATGTTATGAAATTCCAAATGGAGGGGGAGTGATATAACTGTGCGCGTACAAACCTTAACTGCGCGTAGTATCAATTTAATGCTGGAGGGCGGTGACGGGATCCGGCGGGAGCCCATTACGTGGCCTCGTGCCCGATGGGCTAGTGCCAGCCTCCTCCAAATGCCCCATGTCAACCAATAACATCCCATCCGGGGGAACAATTTAGAATTTTTAAATATAAGGTAAACGAGGAAATTCAAAGCAATTTATGTAGCTAGATAACAGGATGAATACCCTGAGCGATTTATTGAGAAGAGTACTAGGAATGTTGATTTGCAATGAAATGTATACCTGTTCGAGAATGTGGAAATCTTTCTTGTAAGACTTGTTCAAAAGACCGAATATGGAATGAATTCCCACATCAAATGCATATTGCAGGTCAATACAGACAATTTTCATCCGTGAGTTAGTTATAAATTATTGCAATTTTTTCTATACAAGGAACACAACAACATAAATTTAAGTTTATCAATTCATATTTTATCATGAATTTATATAAATAAAGCGTTTTATCATCAATTTATCAAAAAATTAAAAAATATAGTTTTACCTATTTTTAATTAAAACTAAGCCATGGTCAAAAGAAAATTATGTACCCATGCATGCATAGGTTTCAACCTTTATGGGGACTTTCAGTTATAAGTTCAAAGAATATCTACACACTCAACCTTTAAGATTAGGGTAAGGTTATGGGGAATATTTAAGCATTGTAATAGTAAAGTTCAAAGAATATTGAGGGGATAGAAATGTAAATATCTTTTCAGTATGACAACATTTGAATCCATTGTTTTTCCATCTCACGCGCGAATGGACATATTAGGATAAATACGAGAAGGTGAATATCAAAACACTACCAAAATAATAATAAAATAGCGGATGTTCTTAAACACAATCGTGATACAATTATTTATTCAAAATTCACCAGGGGTGAAGCTATTTATTATAGTTTTATATTTGTAATAATGGGTAAGCTTTATTCTAATGTAGGGAAAGAAGAAGTGTTGATATATGATTTCTGAAATTTTAAAAGGAAAAATATATATACAAATTTTTTAAATTTGATATATGATTTTTAAGGTTTATATATAAATTTTTAAAATTTGATATATGATTTGTAAAAATTTTAAAAATATATATACATATAATTTTTTAAAATTTAAAATTTTTAAATGTTAATTAGAGGTTGTTTATTTATCTTACATTTTGGTTTTTTAGTTGTAATTTGGTCATATAAATTTGTATTAAATCACAAATTTCTGTTCTTTAAATTATATTTTTGAATGTAAAAATAAATTCAGTTTGTTGAAAAATCCTACAACACTTAAATGATACAGAATTAATCATTTAAATCTGTAGATTCAATAATTTTTGAAAAACTTTTCAATAAAATGAAATAAAAATATAAAAAAAAAAAGAAAAAACACAAAACAATTAAAATAGAAATTTGGATTGTGCTTATTTATTTACTATTTAAAATTAAATCTATTTACTGAATTACAAATGTTAAGTCAAAGCCATTAAACATAGCACACAAATAATGGCAAAATTAAGATTTTGAATAGCAGTGAATTGTCCATATCGCCAGCCCTATTAAATACATGGGATGCATTTTACTTTATTGAATTGTCCATATCCCCAGCCCTGTTAAATACATGGGATGTACTTTTACTTTACTGAGATAGAAGGAAAGAGGAACCAGAGACATACTTTAATCCTGGTTTCGGGTTTAGAAGGGCTTGAATCCTATTCTACAACAACAGTCCCGGTTTCGGGTTTAGAAGGGCTTGAATCCTATCGTCTTTTGCGGTTAATCTCTTCCAACTAAAGACTATTTGCATGCCGATAGAACAGAACAGAACCTGAAATATTGACGAGTGTAGGCAATTTATAGCTTTATATTCTTTTATTAAAAAAATATTAAAAGCAATACAATAAATCCATTGACCAAGGCCATATTGACCAAGGCCATATTTGTTTTCAACGTTTCTAGTTGAAACCCTAAAAACCTCCTTAAAATTTCTTTTGGGGTCTGTATAAAGCTCTGCAAAATAGTCCATGGTAAAACTTTAAAAATAAAAATAAAATGTATAAAATAAAATTTAAGAAAAACAAGAAACTAGAGAGGTCATTAGATCGAATCCCTCCGGGGTATTATTCTGTAACATTCTTAGTCAGATAAGATGTAACGTGTCATACTACATAAGCCGTTCAGATTGGGGATCCCGTAGAAGCATCGAGTTTCCCTGTGTAATTTGAACGAGAAAGTGAATAGAACTCTACCAGGGATCTATACATGTATATTTTTATATAATAAAAATTTATCGTCTACCTCTCTTACAGCATACCTGTATTCCCATCCTCAAACGATATAGTCAAACAATTTAACTTTATACGCATATGATCTGGTATTTTCTACTTAATAAACAAAGTTAATATTCTATCCTTAAATGTTCCTCCAGGATTGTCATTTTAGCAAAAGAGAGCAGGAGAAAAATGTACCTGGAAACTGGAGAGCTGAGCGAGTCCCCAAATCATTTTTCCTGTGAATTTGTTGTTTGAAAGAACAAGTCATTCGGGTGAAATTGTTAGCCCAGATGTCCACCACTGTGAGATTTTGACCCCTGTGGAGCCTTCACATGAGGGTGCCCGCAGGGTTTTGTTCCAGAAACATCAAGGTCCCTAGCTTAAAATAGCGCACAAAGAAAATAGCGCTTACCAAGAAAATAGCGCCCACCACTGAGAGAGTGTACAGAGAGATAAAAGAAAAGAACGAAGGCCACTTCCAGAACGGAAAAAAAGCAAAAAGCAAAGAAAGAAAGAAAATAAAATGATAAACAAAAGGCATGCTGGATGTGAATAAGGATAAAATGGTTGACATCATTGAATTTCACTATCCGTTAGAATGCCAACGAAGTCAAATGGACCATTGAATTTATAATTATGTAAAATTATCCAAGCTTCTAATTCTTATCCTTTCAGAATTTAAATTCAAATATTCAAATTTCAAAAAAATGACACATGCTGAGAGTTCAGAGTGTGTTGGGTCACTACGCAATTAAATGCCTCTAGCTAGATACTTATTGGTCACCATGAGTAACTACCACCGTCACTTGTCAATTCTACATACTGACAATGGCAATGCAAACTTCACCTCAGCTTTTTTTTTTGGTTTCTATACACTTGGCAAGCCAACACATAAAAGCTAAAAATATTTAATTACAATCGTATATATTATCTTATAATCATGAAATTAAATGTGCATATATTAGCAAATATTAAATAAAATGCAATATAAAATACAATACAATTCAGCTTGCATGTTTAACAATATTTTATAAACTATTTAACTCAAAAATTAATATTTAAATTCAATAAGATATATTAACATATAATCATAAAAGTAAATATATGTTTAATAATATTTTATAAATTATTTAACTCAAAAATTAATATTTAAGTTTAATAAAATATATTAATCTATAATCATTAAAATAAATATATATGAAATAGCTTAATTGAAGGAAATATTATGGTAAAGTGAAATATAAAATATAATGATAATTTAGTTTATGAGTCTATCAAAAATTTGCAAGGATGATTTTGAACTGGAATAATATTTTTTTGTGGTTCTCTACGATTTTGAATGGGAATAATATTTCTGGGGTTCTAAACTGAAATAATATTTCTCCTGTTTTGAAATTAATATTTGCTGTTTGGAATGAACATAGTAGATCTTTGTGGTTTTGAAATTATATATCTACTGTTTTGAACGGGAATAATATTTCTCTTTTTTTTTTTCTTTTTGTGAAATTATATATCTAGGATTTTCAATTCAAATAATATTTTAGTTTCTAAGATTATATATCTAGTGTTTTGAACAAGAATAACACTTATTTGTTTATTTATTTTTTAGGAGATATTTTATTTCTAAGATTATATATCTAGGGTTTTGAAGGAGAATAATCTTTGTAGAAATTATTTTTGGCTTCTTCAAAGGGATGAGCATTTGGACATCTTAAATGAGGTAAGTCACTTTTTACTTTGATTCAATTTTAATTTTAGGTAAAGAGATTTAAATATATATATATATTTTTTAATTTTGAGTTTCAGAAGTAAAAGTTTTGAGAGATAAAGTCAATCTTTAATAATAATGTTACATCTTTTTTATCTTCTTTTGAATATGAGCACTCCACCGCCTATTCCAAAAACTCACCCTAACAAGGGGAGCCCCCCCAAAATCACCCTAGAGATCCTTTACGATTATATGGAATGAGTAGAAAAAAAAAGAGAAGAGAGAGATGCCAAATCCAAATAGAGTTAGAAACATTAGAAAAAAGGAGTGAAGAAAGAGATGTAAAACTCAAAATAGAGCTAGAGGCAATGATTGATAAAAAAATCAAAGATACCATTCAAAGGGATAGATTCTTAGGGTTCAAGAGTGAATTGAAAACAATGAAGGATAGAATTCAAGAAATGGAAAAACATAATCAACCAACCCAAGAAGGAGGGGTTGAAGGAAATCACAACTTGAGAGATAGGATTAAAGAGATAGACGAAAAACTAACCAACAATTTGACCCTCAGTAATATGGAAAACAAATTAGATATCAAACCCATCAAAGAGGAAATGAATAAGTTAATCGAATTGGACCATGAGCGTAACAAAAAAGCATTGAACCTCATAATTTTTGGTATAAAAGAACAACAAGAGGAGGATACACTAGCAATAGTAAAAGAAGAATTAAAAAATAAATCACAAATTGATACAACTTACCTCATAGAGGCAAAGAGGCTATGAAAAATAATTCATCACAATGATAGGTTGATCCATGTCAAAGTAAGTTGTACTGACCATAAATATAACATACTTAGTAAATATCCAAGCTTAAAAGGGTCTGGAATATTTATAAATGAAGACCTCATTCCCAAACACCAAGCTGAACTAAGGAAGGAAGTTCAAATGGTAAAAGAATCCAGGAAAGAAGGAAAATGGGCAATAATTAGAAATCGAAAAGCTATTGTTAGGGATAGAGACCAGGAGGATAATAATAAATAGGAATTTATGACACTTGGGATCCTTTTTTGGAATTGTCGTGGCTTTCCATGCTGCAAAGGTCCTATGATAAGTTGTATCTCCAATGATAAGTTGGATCTCGAGTGATATTGATATCATGTGTCTAGCTGAAACTTGGGAGCATGAGGAATCTAAGGTCCCTAACATGGAAGGATTTTTCCTGTGGTCAACATGGAACAAAAAATCCCACCGTAGAGGGATAGGAGGCATATCTTGTTATATTAGAAAAAAAAATTCTCCTCACATTCAACTTCATAAGATTGACCCTCTTAATCAATACATTTGGATAGAAATTTCAGACACCAATGCTAAGAAGATGTATATAGCAATTTGTTATTTTGCACCTATTAATTCTACTTTTTATAAGAAAAATAATCTAGATAAAAATCGTCCCTATAATAATTTAGAACAGGATATTTATAATTTGAAAAATGAAGGTAATATTATCCTTCTAGGAGACATTAATGCTAGGACTGCAACTAAAAAAAATACTCTTTTAAGTGATGACTCCAACCATAATCCTTTATGGCTAGATGAGGACCTTGTTTTGTCTAATAGTTACAAAAGAAGCTCTCAAGACCTAATTGAGAATTTGTTTGGTACTGAGTTGGTCAAGCTCTCTAGCTCTCAAGACCTAATAATTTGCAATGGAGTAATGAAGTGGCCAAACTCCAACCAAATGATTTGTATTCATGGGCTAGGTAGTAATGTTGTAGATTATGTAATATCTGATATCCCCGTTTGTAACCAAATAACAACTTTTGACCTTTTAAATGACCATGAGCCTGACTCTGATCATAAACCTTTAACCCTAACTCTAAAATTTTCCATGCATAGGAGTACCATTGAAGAGAAATATGATAATCAAAGGAATTTGCGCTTTGACAAAAGTAAAGTTGACATTTTCTTAAAGGATTTAAACAGTAAATTAAAACTCCTAACTTATAAGGAGAACATTGAAGAACTCTATCATAATTTTTCAACTACCCTTTCCACTTCCATTAACAAGTTCTCTTTCGACATGTCCCATAAAAAGAATAATAGAACAACCAACCAATCAAAGGAAAAGTTGAGAGCTAAGCGAGTCCCCAAATTATTTTTCCTATGAATTTGTTGTTGGAAAGAGTAAGTTGTTCGCGTGAAATTGTTACCCCAGATGTCCACTACTGTGATATTTTGACCTTTGTTGAGCTTTCACATGAGGGTTCCCGCAGGGTTTTGTTCCAAAACATTAAGGTTCCTAGCTTCAATAGGGATACGGTTCATCTGAGAACCCTTCAGGTCATGCTTTCATCTACAGGGGTAGGCATTTGAGCTACATGAAGATCTTCGGAATAGGTCTCGTGAGATTTTTTTCTAAAATATCAAGGAACACAGACATACACAAAACACAAAATAGCGCACAAAGAAAATAGCGCTTATCAGAAATCCCTAAGAGAGTGTACAGATAGATTGAAGAAAATAACGAAGGCCACTTCCAGAATGGAAAAAAGAAGAAAGCAAAGAAAGAAAGCAAATAAAATGATAAACAAAAGGAATGTTGGATGTGAATAAGGATAAAATGGTTGACATCATTGAATTTCACTATCCGTTAGAATGCCAACGAAGACAAACTGACCATTGAATTTATAATTATGTAAAATTATCCAACCGTCTAATTGTTATCCATTCATAATTTAAATTCAAATAGTCAAATTTAGAAAAATGACATGCTGAGGGTTCACAGTGTGTTGGGTGACTACGCAATTAAATGCCTTATAGCTAGATATTTATTGGTCACCATGAGTGACTACCACAGTCACTTGTCAATTCTACATATTGACAATGGCAATGCAAACTTCACCCCTGTTTTTTTTTGTTTCTATACACTTGGCTAGCCAACACATAAAAGATAAAAATATTTAAGTTCAATTGGATATATTATCTTATAATCATGAAATTAAATTTGTATATATTAACAAATATTAAGTAAAATGCAATATAAAATACAATACAATTCAACTTGCATGTTTAATAATATTTTATAAACTATTTAACTCAAAAAATAATATTTAAATTCAATAAGATATATTAACCTATAATCACAAAAGTAAATATATATGAAATAGTTTAATTGAAAGAAATATTAATATTAAGGTAAAGTGAAATATAAAGTACTTCAAAATTTTCAAACAGATATTATTTTACAAACTTATTGTATAAGTTTTTATAGGATTTTGTTATTTTTCCTACATACAATTTCAAGCATATAATTATATCTTGTGTAATATCATATAAATAATAAATATTAAACAGTTTCAAGTGAAAAAATATTCATAATATCTAAGTAAAATAATATTTATAAAATCTCAGCCCCCGGGGGGCAGCTCAATTGGCAAGTGCTGTGATATAGCGTGTTATGTACGATGAGGTTTCAAGTTCAAATCCCCCCAACTTACCCGTGCCTGCGGAAGGGGCATACGTATGGCACCTGGAGGTTATAGTGGTAGCGGTCAGAATTGACCCCGTGTCACGCGAGTACGAGACCGGCCCAGTTGCCGATTCCGCCAGCATAAAAAAATATATATATATATATATATTTATAAAATCTCATATTGAATATAGTGAAAATGGTGTTTTTAATAAATAAAATACTTTGACATAAATTTTAGAGCACATGATATTAAACAACATTAAACTAAGTAACTATGTTATAAACTAGAAAAAACAAAGTAGCATACACATTTCAAAATTTAAATGAATAAAAATTGAAAACATAATTTTCAATAGGAATTTTTTTTTTCATATACGTTTCAAAATAAAGATTGAAAAATTCCAAGTAGATTCGAGCCTTTTCTATGTTACCAGCGAAAACAAACCTACACTGAAACTATACACATGGCTCAATGAGTTAGTAGTTTTTATGTGAGAGAGGTTTGTCTCTATGAGACTAGATAGCCCAAACTCAAAAATAGGTCTGTGGTTGGATGCTCAAGGCTTTCTTGCCCCAAGGAGGGTGATAGATCCAATTGGTGGTTTGATTAGCTATAAGAGAAAGTTTGGTTGTACTATTTTTTTTTTCGTAATGTATCAGATTCAAATTTGAATTCAAACTTGGTAACTCTTCCTTTTGGTCGGTAACTCTTCTTTTGGGTATGGGGTCTAACGGGAGGTCCTAAAACACAAAAATAATAATGACATATTTTTTCATTGAGGGGTGATAACACTTCTATGTGACCGTATTATTTCCCTTCTAAATTAGAATTTTAATTTGGAATGTTGGAAGAGAAAGTTTGATTGTATTTCTTTTTTTGCATATTGTATCAAATTCAAATTTGAATTCAAACTTGGTAACTATTCCTTTCGGTTGGTAACTCTTCGTTTTGGTATGGGGTCTAACATGAGGTCCCAAAAAAAGAAAATCATAAGGGCATATGTTTTCACTGAGGGGTGATAACACTTCTCAGGGGCCATATTATTTCCCTTCTAAATTAGAATTTTAATTAGGAAGGCTGGAAGAGAAAGTTTGGTTCTACGCTTTTTTTTCTATTGGTATGGGATCGAAACAGATATCCTAAAAAATAAAAATTATAAAGGCATAACTTTCACTGAGGGGTGATAACACTTCTCTCTGACCATATTATTTCCATTCTAAATTATAATTTTAATTTGGAATGTTGGAAGATAAGAACATTCTTCAATCTTAATGTGAAAATGAGAGGTTGAATTCTAATTTTGACAATTGCAAGATAATAACATTTTCAATTCAGACTTTGGATGTGGAATCTGAATTTGAAGGGGTGGAAGCTAACTATATTTTTAATCTAAACACTCAAGTCTTGAAAATATCATGTAGACTATGGAATCTCAACACTCATGTATTGAAAATATCATGTATACTATGGAATGATAATAGAAATATTAATTGAAGAACATAGAATTTTTGTATTTTTAATGAGTGGAATGTCTTTTCAAATTCAGTTTATTTATTTTTTTCTTTCTTTAGAATTTTCTTTCACGGTATTTGATGTCTATAACTAAGATTCAATTAATGAAGAATTGTTTAGTCCTCTCTTTTAAATTGAAAATTGTGATTACATAAAGTTGTGATAAATGAAAGGTTACATGCATTTAGTAAATTAATTGTCAGGTTTTAGTTGATGCTTTAGCAATGTATTGCACTTGTCCAACTCCTTGTATCCATCTCCAAGCCATTTTTCATTGCTTCATGCTATGCTTGAATGGGTAGCGGTGGCATCAAGCATATAGTGGGGAGGTGGAGTGAGAGGGTCACTTGTTTCATAGAGAAATTCATCGTTCAAACTTAGATCAAAGAATGCTAACATATTGAGAAATTAATAACATAGAGTGTTTTAATGCTTTGGGGATTCTGATCACAAAATACAAGTGGTGATTCCCATTGTAATTCCTACAAAAATCACCATCCAAAGCTATTAGTTGATATGTTATGATCTCTTATTATTATTTATTTTCTATTCTTTGCATCAAGTTTCTCATTGCTTTCTTATATATATGTGATCAAGATGTTTAGCATAAAGTGTATTCCTAAACATGGAAGGTGATACAAACCATTTCTTCATGTAGGATGCATTTTGTAAATTTTATGTTGTTCTTGACCCTTTTGTAAATTTCATTTTGTTCTTGACCCCCATAATATTTTTCTTCAAACTCGAATTTCATAATGGAATTCTTGAATATCGATGTCAAAGTTGTTTAAGGTTTTAATATGGATTGAGTTAATATATATTCTCCTCTTTTCACAATTCTAAAAAAAGGTTAGAGTTCATTTACCAAACTCCCTTCACTAAAAGGATGATTTCAAAAAACTAATACTATAAATATACTTGATTTTGTTTTGGCAATATTAATTTTTTTGAAATCATTTTCTTCGAATATAGTTGATTTGATTTTTCTACTACTAAATTTATACTAAATTTACTATCATTGATTTAATATAATATAGTTTATTTTTAATATAATATAATGTAGTATAATATTTTGACTTCTATAGTATAATACAACATATTTTTTTATTCTTTTTATAAATATGGTTGATTTAATTTTTTAAATATAATATAGTTGATTTTTAATATAATATAATATAGTTAATATTTTATTTAATATTCTTGATTTGATTTTTGTAATATGAATTTTTTGAAATCCATATATATATATATATATATATATATATAACAAAATTTCTAAAATTAAATAAACATATTTTATAAGCATTCATATAGTAATAAATCTCAATTATTAAGCTCGAGCAAAAATCCCCAAAATAAAGATGCCCTAAAGCTCAGACCAAGTTGTAGAATTTAACATATGTATTTAAAAACTCAAAAGAATCAATCCTAAAGGTCCATGTCCACTATTATGACTCTTCATATTATTTTAAGATAGATAGCAGAAACAAACAAAAGACGAAAACTAGAGCCCCAACAATCATTAAGCCTAAGGAACCTGAGGGAAGATGGGTCCCAAGTCAGCTTCTTGAGCATCAAAAATAGAAGTTCAAAGACCAATTTGATAGCTGACTCAAGGAATGAAATCCCCTCCATGAAGATGAGAAAGCTAAGTCACTACCTCTATCAGATAAGCATTCTAAGTTTCCAAAGTTTCCAATCAACCTTTGAGCTAGCAAAAGTCTTTATAACTTACCCAATCACCAAGGTTAGACCATGCTACCTAAAAAATACACTTCAAGAATTTATTTCAAACTTTGATGATGATTGATTAAGAAATAAGCATGAAAGAAACACAATTACATCTCATGCAATAATCAATATTCATTATAGACTCAAAAAGAATGCTTAAACATGCCTTGCACAAAAATGACCAGCAATAAAGCACATTAAAAATACGAGTCTCAAAGATAATAAATAATACACAGTAGAAATAAATAAAGAGGAAAACAAAACCATTACTGAGAGAACTTATTTTAAAAAAAACCAATCACCAACTAGTTGCAGACAAGGGACGTTCCACCCCACCTTAGACACTGATGATCCAAGTCTCAATAGAATGTCACCCCCAATCCAAGGCTATAAATCAACAAATACAGCTTCTAGAGAGACACTTAGCTTCCCAAACCAGTCAACACTCAAGCTCTCATGAGTTTCTCAACACATAACAATCCAAGGTACACTAGTTCTCTTCCCTCCAGCTTACACCACTGAAAGACAATGAAACCCATTCACTTCCATACAGACCCTCATGTTGTCCACTTTTTCTAGGGATCCAATGCATCAGGTCAAGAATATCCATGTTGAGACTCTGATTATTTGTAACTAGGAGCAATGTTTAGCACATGCTAATTCATCTCAAGCTTGCAGATAGAAGTTGATCGCTGGAATACACCACTAATTACTACATCCAACAAATCAATGGATTCTTTCCTCAACAATTCATTGTTGTGTCCCAACCAAGATCAAGAATGAATGAGCTTTATGAAGGAGTGAAAGATAGAATGTAGAAGAACCCCCAAATATCCCACAAGAGGTGTTTATATAATTACATGAAATCAAGGACCATATGGCCTTCCCCCTCTCAAGAAGCTCATGTAACCACTTTTTGCAGTTAAAACAAAGATGGGTAAATAAAATATTATAAAAATACTTATCCCATTTAGCCTCCTCTCTCATGGAATCATATCCCCCTATAAATCTTGTCTTTGTTCATATTGCATCCAATGATGTATATAGTTATTTGCAATGTTCAAAGTATTACATTTCCTAGGCACTCTACCCTCTTTTAAATGTTTGGGCACATTGTCCCTTCATCAAATAAATAAAATAGATTATAAATATGGAGTCTGAAAACCAGGGTATTGCAATATTCCTCCTTGGGTAGCATGCCTAAGGAAACAATCATTTTCATGTTCCAGTACAATTCGAGGGCATGACAAAACTTTGATTTCCTAGTCTTGGTGCAACCAATATCAACAATTAATCCCCCGACATGAAAATATACCTCTTTATCATCTATAAAATACAAAGTTTGGAAAACTTATGCTTCCAATCCTTGCATAGTTTCTTTGTTCTCCTTAGCAAAAAATTCTTCATAAAACTTGATGGCAACCATTACTGACTTGGAAGCATGGGACATCATCCTAGAAGGGGAACAGGGCTTCCATCCTCATAGTTCCATGTTCATAAACACAAAAAAAAAGAATAACAACTAGTGAACTATAAGAAAAATCAGATTAAACTCAAATCCACCAGAGGTGGGAAGCTACCAAAGAATGACCCTAGCTATAAATCAGTTCAATATTTGAACTATTATCCATCAACCAACTTACCCCTCTTTCTTCACTCATTTTTATAATAAAGGGATGAATGATGATAATTCATGTGTGCCTCCTCCTCCCTCTCATGATAATTATTCACTCATGAACGAAATGCCCCTCTTAAGAACCAATTCTTTTTTCAAATCAAGATAGGGATACCAACCTTGCCCTAGCTTCTTCGTGAGACTGGAAAGTTATATCCCTCTGAGTGATGCCACACTCCTCATCATAATCATTGCTAGAAACTTGTATCCCTTGAAGTACACTTCCAAAATGCTTCCAAATGAATGGACATACGAATGAGGGACTTTATCTACTTCATGAGGCCGATGTGGTCTATCATGCCAATCATCTCCATGTGTATCTCCATCAATTACACAATCCTCTCTCACTTGAAGACACACACCACTTGGAGTTTGCATTAATTTCTTATGGAATAGTGAGGGGGAAGGTGTATTATGGTTCATGATGGTCACATCGATCTGGTCGCTTAGGCTAAGCATTGGTTCCATCATGTCAGCTATGTTTCATGTAGAACTGGAAGAAACCACATTCAAGAATCAAGAAAAACAAAATTGAAGGACATGGGGGTGGGATTTGGTCGAGTTATGTGTGCACGGACCATGATATCAGTTAATGTAATATCTGTAAGTGGAACCACACATTTGGGCACTACCTGAAGGTGGCCCCATGGATCTTGATTAATCATCCTGCATTGTAATTGAACATTTTCTAATGGTGGAAAACTCCTCACTTTCCACCATTGGATCCAACCCTTTTCCAAAATTATTTCCAAAATTTACATAGTACATGATTAGTACATAGTTAATACATAGTTATAATATCTTATAATCATGTAAATTTTAAATTCTATATTATATTAATGAAAAATTGTTCAGATGTGACCTAGTATTAAAATTTAATGTACTTTTTGTGAAACCATTTATGTTAATCAACATGTGTTTCTTCTTGTTATATTATAGAACTTAACAATGTTAATTTTCAATTATTATATATGCAAGTGACATGCCGAAATGTGAATTAGAAAGAGTCACAATTGTAAGTTACTAGACACAAAGAATTAATAATAATAGTTTATTTAGTTTTTAATATCAATATTATTTTTTTATAAACCATGTTAAGGTATTAGACTTTGAACTTTAATTTTATATTATGATTAAATGTGTATTTTGTCAAAGCATTTTCTTTTTTAAATTCATGAGAAAAACAAATTAGTTAATGAATGCATGTTTTTTGTCACTTCATTGTATAACTCTTACAATGTTCCTTCTAAATTACAAATGACACTTACACATATTTTTTCAAACCCATGTAAACATATTAGATTTGTTTTTTCAAATATAATATTTTATGATAATTAACCAACATCATAAATTTGACATAAACCACATGATAAATGTTACAATGTGAGTTAACCATTAAGGAACATATCAATTCCATATAATTCAACTAAGATGAATATCACAATGCAACTTAATTTTTAGGAAAATCAGAGTGAAACATTTTCCTTAAGGAACATCAAAAAGTGATATAACCCTTGATGAATGTGGAAATGCAACATAACCATTGAGGACTGTACAGTTCAACATTTGTCAACAATATGAACATCACAATGAAAAATACCCATTGGGAACATAATAATCGAAGAAAACCCTTTAGGAATGTCTCAATGTGAAAACACCCTTGATGGACATTGCATCATTGTGTCACAATCGTTGATGAACATAACAATTTAAAAAAATTCAACCAACATGAATGTTGCAATGTAACATAACCATAGAAAACCTTTGTTAAATATATTCATATGGGAACTAATTTTCAACCACAGTCAATCATGGACAACCATGATCAACCTAGGTTACCTGTGGTTATGTTGATACACACCTTTCGACACAATGCAACCCTTTGTGAATGTCACAATACAACATAACCAATGAGAAACATAAAATTTTGTTACAATTTGACCAATATGAATATCACAATGCATCATGACCATTCAGGAACATTTCATTAAAACATAACCCTGAAGGAATGTCAAAAGGTGACATACCCCTTAATGAACCTCACAAAGCTACATAACCATAGACAATCATAGAAATTTGACATAACACAATGAATATGAATTTTGTAAAGTGAAACAAAAATTGGGGAACATCATAATCCAGCATAACCCTTGGCATATTTCACAGTGTGACATAACCCTTCAAAAACATCAAAATGTGATAAAATTCAGCAACCATCCCTTAATGTGACAATGTAACATAATGATTTACATCATAATGTGATGAAATTAAACCATAATCCCTTGACGAATGTTGCGATCCAGTGCAACCCTTGATGAATGTTGCAATCCAAAATAATCCTTGACATTGAAATTCAACATAACCCTTCATGAACATTACAATATCATGCAATACAACCTATTTTTTGATTAATATTGCAATGCGATGAACATAACCATACATCTAAATGTGTCAAACATAATTTGATGTCAGAATCTGACGAACATTTAATCCAAGAAAACCCTTATCAAACGTTGGAGTCTGATCAAATTCAACTTGTTGGGCCTGAGATATGATCATTTTCATGACGTTATTATACACTTTTGCCATATGTACATATGCGTGTTTTCATATTTTAAAGGATCTTTTTGAATAATTTTATGGTAAATCGATACGATCGCCATAAGGTATGTGTAACTCATGTTTAATGATTGAATGAAGTATAATTTATCATGTTTTTATGCTTCCGAGAGTTAATTCACACTTTTCTAGTGTTACAGGGGAAAACACGCCATTTTCTGGTTTAGACACTTGATCTGACACTTGTTCCAATACTTGTTCTGGCACTCGATTCACCACACATTCCAGCACCCAGTATTTCACACAAATGCAAGGCGAGTTAGCGATTATGGCATTGGTGGGCAGTGATAGACAAATCGGGCACATGGGTTTTGTTTATCCTTGCCCTCTCCAACTACTAAGATCCTGAAAACTCAAATTCAGCTGTCCAAAGAAGGCGATTATTGGATTGCTTCATTTTTTTAGTTAGGGCATTATTTATTGGCTTGCTCAGTAGATTGTTAACAAAGTAGAAGAGCCAGTGTATTAGGGACAAATTCATTTTTTCTCCATTTTGGTATTTTACATTGTCAAAATTGTGCCAAAACTGTGTTTTCAAGCTATAGTGGTGGATTCGCCTTGTTATGCTCGTGGTGTGATTTTAGAGAGTGAAACTGACTTGCTCAGGTCCCACCTATAGTCTAGTAACTCTCTGTGTGTTGTTTATGTATTTCATCATTTAAATTGTTCTTTCATTTTTTGTACATGCATGTTTTATTGTGTTAATTAACTTGTTGTAATTTAATTGTTTTATTTCTCTTTTGCAGGTTAGTGTGATGGATTATGTTAGCATGAATTAGTTTTGTATATTAGGAATGGATCTAAAAATCCCTAGACTAACCCCGTGTGCAAGATAGAAGTTAGATTATGCTTTCTTTCAGAATTTTATAAATAATCTTTAAACATAATTTTTAATTAGAATAAAATAGAATCTTATCTGGGTTTTCTTTGACAGGGATTTTGATAGATGGATAGATTTCATTTCAATTTTTAGTTATAGTTGTTGCTTACTTCAGTTTTAGATAGATTTCATTTTCATAGTTGTTGGTTGATGTAATTGTCAATTTACTTTTTAATATCATAGTTTAAATTTCTATTTTTAATTCATTTCCTTATTATAGTTTGAGTAATTAAGGTAGACATAGCATAGTTTCCCTTTGCACAATTTATTTTCATAGATTAAAGCGCAATTAAATTTCTTAGTTAAATAATGATGATCTCGTTATGTTGTTGATGGTTTGCACATGAATATGCAAGGTATTTAACATTATTTTTGTCATGACTATGTTTTCATTGGATTGTTTAATCCTTACCTTTCATTTTGCCATTGAGATTAGTGTCGAGTTTATACCGTTGGAATTGTCCTTAGTTGTCAAGCATCATTGAAATATCATCTGTCACCATCGAAGGCATTCACACAACCACAAGCATTATATTTGAGTGTCATAAGATTAAAGCTAGTTTCTTTCTTTTGTATATTAGAAGAGTTATTTTCTTGTTTTTGTAGAGTAAGGTAAAGCATCTAGTTTTTAGTTTTCTTTGCTTTCAATAGAATAGATTTCCTTTCATGCATTGCATTGAGCATTTAGATTTCCTTTCACACGTTAGAAATAGTTTTGCATTAGACATTTAGTCCACTTGCCTCTTAGGCTAGATAGTTGTTAAATGAGAAGTCTTTTCTTACTTGTCTTTTTATTTAATAGATTAGTTATGTGTCGGTGATTACTTGTCTATTTTCTTTAATAGGTTAGATAGTTTCTTTCACTTACTTTCTTATTTAATTGCTTTCATAGGGTAGTTTCTCATTGAATGTAGGTTGGAAAGTTAAAATAGTTTGTTTTCGTCATTTGCTTATTGATATGCTTAGATAGTTGCCTATTGCTTATTGTTGAACTACTTTGCTTTACATAGGGTTTTTACTTTCTTTCTTAGGAACTATACATCGATCCTTGGATAAAAGATACTAAGGTTACCTAGTTTCCAATTTCTTAGTAGGGTTTGTTTATTCGATAGTTTTTCTTAAATTGATAAACCTTAGATAGCCACCTACATTAGTTAGACCATACTCCTACCAGTGTTCTACCTTTGGCATATATTTTGCTACAACTCTAAGTTTACTTACCCCAGGTTGAAAAGTTAAATTGAGGGTATTTTAGTGTTTTTTTTAGAACATATAAATCTCCTTTTCGCATTGTAGTCGGGGCGTTGTCTCAGGGTAAGAAGTATTTAGGAAATAGATCATTCTTAGACCTTAGCATTAGCTTGGTGGCAGTGGAGCTTTAAGACAAGAGGTAAGAATATACGCATCTACTATAGGAGGTTCCCCCAAACCCAATGGTAGTTTTTTTTTTCTTTTTGTTTCTTTCATGGATAGACCTAGAGACCTAAAGGGAGATACATTAAATCTAAATGAAACCTTTCAAATAGGGTTCCTTCCAACCATTTTGTGGGAAGGAACATTCCACTCATGAGCTCCGCAGACCAACACTGGAGAACAAGAACTATCTCAATCCAAAGAGCTAAAGTTGTCTCTGAAGAGAGTAAGATAGGGAGCACTATAGAACATAAAATTGAAGCATCAATAATAGTGGGACAGGAGGAAAGACCACTCGAGCCTTCCACAGAACCAAACAATACAACATTTGTTTTATTACCACCATTAGGAGATGCTAACTTTGTGGACATCATCTTTGTGTGAACCAAGTTTTATTAAATGACAAGATGAACTCATAAGAAACCATTAGCCTTATGGAGCTTTCCCAAATCCTAGTGGCAACCTAGATTTATTATTTTCAAGAAGAACATATTTTGGAAGCAGCCAAAACTACATCTACCTCTCAGGAAATATTAGTAGAATCAAGGTCCTATAAGCTACAAAATGATTTTCCTTGCCAAGCTACAAAGGAAGATGAAAAATTATGGACTACATGTAGTGGAGAGCAATCATTAAAACCTAAGATTGAGGAGTTCTCAACATCCATCTTAGCAGATCCTTTATGTACTTAAAAAATCAATCATCCAAAAGAAGAGGATAGACATAGCATGATGAAGGAGAGAATAGAAATTGCTATTGATAAACATCAAGATTACATTGAAATTTGGTTTCAAGAGGTCATCAGGCCACAATACTATTCTCTTCTTCAACACCTTTTGATGTCAAAACAAGTAGGTTGGTTGGTTCTTCATATCCAGGTAATCACTATGATAACTTTTTCATACATGGATATGAGTATGTTTCTTATCTTGCTCTGCACATGGTTACATTGGAAGATTTCTTACACTTTAATACATATTTTCCCCTTTTTTTTAGGTAGGTTAGGATAGTAAATAAAAGATGCATGTTGTTAGTTTAGCTTAGAGTCTAATGCAACCTCAATTTACATTTTATTTTAATAAAATAAATATGAGATACATGTTCCAGTGAATTGATCTCATTGATCTTATTAGCTTTTGATATTTTAGAGTATGTTTTTTTCTAGAGACTTCTGTAGGTATTTATTTCACCAGGAGAAGACAGTTCAAGGAAATATAAAAGAAGGATTTTTATTCAAAACATTATTACACTTGAACCCTGTTGTCTACTAAGCATCAAATGAATAATGAGTTGTTGTAATTAGCCATGTTTTTGTGAAGACTTTCATCTTCTTGTTCTTAAGGAATTCCAAAGTAATTGTTCTTGAAACTCTTCACCATTGTATAAGGAAGTGACAAAGTAACCATCAAGCTTAGAGGTCTCTCATACATTTTTTCCAAGAAACCTGAGTAAGTGATTCAAGTCTCTTTATCAAAGAGTAACAAGGAAGTCTAATTAGCAGTTAGTCATGGAAACATCACAATAACTTACAAAAGAAGAAAGTTAGTTGAGCCTAGAGATACCTTTCTATTTTTTTCTCAATGGTACCATCGACTACACACTAAATAGCTTTATTATATCATATCTTTAGATAGGACACGTCTTCTTAAGTACCCCCTACATAAGGACAATTGCTAAAGAATATAACAAAAAGTCATCTTCTAACATAAATACCATCCCAATTGAAAAAAGAGAAAGAAAAAGTTGTTTTTGGAGTTGTTCCCACATCTTCTTGCATAAGAAATATTATACTAAAATCTTAAAGGATGGAGGGAAATCATTTGAGGGTTTAAGAGGCTAACCCATCGATATACTGAACAGGTATGCTGGCAGTGAGTATCGGCCTGTCATATGACTAGGTAAACCTGTCGGAGTACTTAATAGGCTTGTTGGAAGTAGGGCATTCTACATAGCGAGGATGGTAATCTACCAAAAATAAATAATAAATTTAAATGTGTCCTGATGTATGAAATTACTTGCAAACAAAGCTAACATGAAGTATGTGTGGTTAAGATAAGGTTAATGAATCTCAAACACCTGCCATTGGAAAATAACTCTAAGACTATATTGAAACTCTCTTGCCTACCTCTTCTTATTTATATGTATGATGTTTTATCCTATAGGTGGGGCCATATTCTAACTGTCTCGTCAAACCAATCTGTGAAATTTATCTCCACACTTAACAAGCTATAAATCTTCATCTATTGAGAAAATTGACTGGTTTCGTATATTTTGTTTTGTGAGGTGTCATAACAATTAGGTGTGGGGAAGGGGTTCATGAGTTTACAAATGATAACACTCCCTAGAGAAGTACATCTTTGTAAAAATTCATGTATTTTTTTCATGATATAGGTTATTACATCATAAGTCATTTTATTTTTGAAGTGTTAAACTCTTATGTGTTATAAATTGTTGTATATGTCCTTAACAAACCACACTATTGGTTTATTTTTGTTACAGGATGTTCATTGTAGGTTTGACATTACATGTTCTATGCAAGTGGATTGTGTGAGCACGATGGAAAAGAAAATAATAATGGAACACTCTTATCTTACCTCTGCTCCTATTCACTATGTTTGTGGTCTCTGAGAAATCAATTTACTCAACCAAAAAGCTCGCAAGAGTTGGAGATCATTGGTTTAAACACCACTAGTTTCCAAGAGAAAGCTATAATAGGGTTTTCAAAACCAAATTTCAGAACAGCCCTGGAACTAAGGGATACTCCAAGGAGTGGATAAAAAAGGAGCTAATCAACCCTCTCATAGTCATCCCCAGGTAGATACTTTGTCTTTAAAGCCTATCACTTTCAATCATTAGCTCACTTCCAGTTCAATACGTCACTGAATTTCCCATTTTACTTCTTAAAAAGTCTCGATAGGATTTCTTCCCAAGTAAGGAAGACTATAATCAATCCCCAAGAAGCCTATTGATAATTCATGGCACGAGGATGTACCATATCTTTGGTCTAGGGGGAGTTTCCTAAGCTTATGAAAATAGGGTCAGTTGTTTGAATTGTTACATATTGATGATAGGCAATACAAATTATCCTATTCACCATGCCTACCAGTACAAACCAAGGATTGTTTTAGTATTTTTCAGTCTATCAGTCACCCGTCATTATGTTTACTCTTTCATGTCATTGATAGGGGTTATTAGGTCAAATTGTTATATTTTCAAAATAATTTTTTCAAATACAATTTGTCATATATTGGTTGTAAAAATTTCATTAGTGTGGCAAGTTGTCATTACTACTCCCTCCACTCATGCATGGTCATAATATTTCATCATGATCATGTCATCATTCCCTGTCATAAATTTTCCAATGATTGTCTTGGTTAAAGTTCTACTTCAAAATTGGTTTTTTGAATTAAGGAAGATGAATTTGACAAAAGTGAAAGAGGTTTTTGTCAATAATAGACCAAGAAACAAAAACCTCTTTCAGTTTATGCACATGTGTTATCATTTGAGATAAATCCCCCAAATACAATCTCTATAAGAGGGTTTCTGCAGATTTGGACAACTTGACTTCAAGACAGTTGTTCAAAGGTTTGGAAAAACCATTTGAAGTTCTTGATGGTTCCATTGTGTAGAAGAAATAATAAAATTTTCACCCATACAACTTTCAACCCAAATATCCTCTGGGAAGGCCTCCAAAATCCCTATCAAATACTATGTTGTGCTTCTTCTAAGACCACGCTATGCTTCTGCAAGTCTTGAGTAACCAAGTTCAAGCTGGGATTATGAACAAATCGGAAAGTAATTTTGAAAATTGGAATATTTTTTGGTTAATAAAATGCCAAAATACAATAATATCTCTCATTTTTTTAATATAATTTATGGTTTGGTATATATTCTATCATCTTCGAGGCCTATGCCTTTAGAAAATAAAATACTCTGTTTTTCCCATTTTAGTCATATTTTGTTTTTGTGTTTTTCTAACAACTGGAAGTGAAGTTTTGAAAATAAAGAGAGGTTTTGATCAAGGACATTAAAAAACAATAACCTCTCTCAGTTTTTAAATATTGGTTATGGTTTTTCATATATTCCATTATCTTAGAGGCCTAGTTTTCCAGAAAATAGAACACTATGTTTTTCCTATTTTAGTCATACTTTTGTTTTGTGTTTTTCTAATAAATGAAAGTGATTTTTTTAAAACCAAGAGAGGTTTTATTCAAGGAAATGTTTAATAACAAAAACATCTCTCATTTTTTACACAAGATTTACTATATTGTAGCTACAGGTGCCACTTTGATACCTATTTTTCAGAAGTTCGCCATGCCAAAAATTGTTGCGCTTATGGAAAATGACTTTTGGAACTAATTTTCCAGAGGTAAAATTGTTTTTTGGATGGTTTAAAGAATCAAGGTTATAATATACATCTCAAGGCTTCCTCATAGGTCATCATAGGCCTCCAAAAAATCCAAACCCTCCAGTTCAAACTTAGAGAGCATGAAACACTAAGTTGTCATCTACGCCATAATAATGTTGTCCTACAAGCCAAGATGAATTTTCTACAGCATTAGGTTGATGATATTGCAGCCACCAATAATATTCCCTGGATGCAATTGAAACATGACAAAAATCCAAAGTCAAAATCCCCCAGGCAAGAGGGAGAAGCTTCTAAAAGATAATCCACCCCCTCCTTCGCAAGTATAGTCATAAAGGACAATTTCTTTTTGTTTGCAGTGGGACCTACAAAATCTTAGGTGCGGGAGTAATGTTGGGCCTGAGATATGATCATTTTCATGACATTATAATACACTTTTTTCATATGTACATATGTGTGTTTTCATATTTTAAAGGATTTTTTTGAAGAATTTTATTGTAAATCGGTATGATCGCCATAAGGTATGTGTAACTCATGTTTAATGATTGAATCAAGTATAATTTATCATGCTTTTATTCCTCCAAGAGTTAATTCACATTTTTTTGGTGTTACAGGGAAAGAAGGCACCATTTTTTGGTTTCGACACTTGATCCAGCACTTGTTCCATCACTCGATCCGACACTTGTTCCAGCACCGAGTATTGCATAAAAATGAAAGGTGAGTTGGCGGTTATGGCATTGGCGGCTAGTGATGGACAAATCGGGCACATGGGTTTTTTTTATCCTTGCCCCCTCCAGCTACTAAGCTCCTGAAAACTCAAATTCAGTTGTCCAAAGAAAATGATTATTGGCTTGCTCTGTTTTGTCACTTAGGGCATCATTTATAGTAATTTGTCGAAATTAGAAGTGGTTCAACCCTCCTGAAGTTGACCACTTGGATTGTAATCTTACAAATACTAATAGGATTCTTAGTAGATTGTTAACCAAGTAGAAGAGCCAATGTATTAGAGACAAATTCATTTTTTCTCCATTTTGATATTTTACATTGTCGAAATGATGCCAAAACTGTGTTTTCAAGATTTAGTGGTGGATTCGCCTTGTTAAGATCGTGTTGTGATTTTAGAGAGTGAACACGACTTGCTAGGGGGGGCACCAACAGTTTGGTAACTCTATGTGTGTTGTTTATGTATTTCATCATTTAAATTGTTCTTTTATTTTCTGTGCATGCATGTTTTATTGTGTTAATTAGCTTGTTGTAATTTAATTGTTTTATTGCTCTTTTGTAGGTTAGTGTGATGGACTATGTTAGCATGAATTAGTTTATAGATTAGGAATGGATCTGCAGATCCCTAGACTAAACCCGTGTGCAAGTTAGAAGTTAGATTATTCTTTCTTTCATAATTTTATAAATAAGCTTAAAACAAATTTCTTAATTAGAATAAAATAGAATCTTATCTGTGTTTTCTTTGAAAGGGATTTTGATGGATGGATAGATTTCATTTCAAATTTCAGTTATAGTTGTTGCTTACTTCAGTTTTAGATAGATTTCATTTTCCTAGATGTTGGTTGATGTAATTGTCATTTTACTTTTTAATAACATAGTTTAAGTTTCTATTTTTAATTCATTTCCTTATTATAGTTTGAATAATTAAAGTAGACATCGCATAGTTTCCATTTACGCAAGTTCTTTTCATAGATTAAAGTGAAATTAAATTTCTTAGTTAAATAATGATGATCTTGTTATGTTGTTGATGGTTTGCACATGAATATGTAGGGTATTTAACATTATTTCTGTTATGACTAAGTTTTCATTGGATTCTTTAATCTATACCTTTCATTTTTCCATTGAGATTAGTGTCAAGTTTATACCATTGGGATTGTCTTTTGTTGTCAAGTGTCATTGAGATATCATCTGTCAGCATCGAAGGCATTCACACAACCACCAGCATTATATTTGAGTGTCATAAGATTAAAGTTAGTTTCTTTCTTTTGTAGATTAGAAGAGATAGTTTCTTATTTTTGTAGATTAAGGTAAAGCATTTAGTTGTTAGTTCTCCTTTCTTTCAATAGAATAGATTTCCTCTCATGCATTGCATTGAGCATTTAGATTTCCTTTCACACATTAGAAATAGTTTTTCATTAGAAATTTAGTCCACTTGCCTCTTAGGCTAGATAGTTGGTCAATGAGAAGTCTTTGCTTAATTGTCCATTTGCTTTAGTAGGATAGATAATTGTCTTTGCTTACTTGTGTTTTGTTTTAATAGATTAGTTATGTGTCTTTGCTTAGTTGTCTATTTTATTGAATAGGTTAGATGGGTGCTTTTACTTACTTGCTTATTTAATTTCTTTCATAGGTTAGTTGCTCATTGAATGTAGCTTGGAAAGTTAAAATAGTATGCTTTCATCATTTTCTTATTGATATGCTTAGATAGTTGCTCATTGCTTAATGTTGAACTAGTTTGCTTTACATAGGGTTTTTGCTTGCTTTCTTAGGAACTATCCATCAATTCTTGGCCAAAAGATAATTAGGTTACCTAGTTTTGAATTTCTTAGTAGGGTTTTCTTAATCTATAGTTTTTCTTAAATAGATAAACCTTAGATAGCTACCTTCATTAGTTAGACCATACTCCTACTAGCCTTAACCCTTTGGCATATATTTTTCTACAACTCTAAGTTTACTTACCACGGGTTGACAATTTAAATCGAGGGTATTTTAGTGTCTTTCTTAGTACATATAAATCACCTAACACAACCATAATCAACTATATTCAACCATGCCCATAGTGGACCATGACCAGCTAAAGAAGACCATGGTTGACATGAGTAAACCATCATAAACATAACTATATGAAATAACGATCGAGGAACATCGCAATTTTACCCAACTCTTGAGCAACATCATGTTACAACACAAGCATCAAGGAACACACCAATTCAACATTACTCAACCAATATAATTGTCACAATTCTACGTAACCATTGAGTAGCATCACAAACTAATAAATGTGACAAAAATATTAATTAATTTTTTGATGTGACATAACCGTTAAGGAACATACAAATTTCATAGAATATGAACAATATGAATATCACGATGCATCATGATCATTTATGAACTTCTCATTGAAACATAACCCTTAAGGAATGTTGCAAGGTGACATAACTCTTAATGAACGTCACATGTGATGTAACCATAGAGGAACAAATCAATTTGAGATAAAACATTGAATCACAATGGGATATACTCATTGGGGAACATCAAAATCAAACATAACCTTGGAGGAATGTGACAATGTCACAAAAACATTGATGGAAATCTCATTTTGACTCAACCATTGAGGAATGTATAAATTCAACATAATTCAACCATGATATGACATGGTTAGCCATAATCAAACATAAGGAACATATACTTGTTAAACATGGTCAAACATAAGGAACATACCATAGTCAAACATGGTCATAGAAATTTGATATAAGAAACATATCATAGCCAATCATGCTCAACCATAGTCACTTATAATTAAACATGGTCAACCATAGTCAATAATGATCTAATGGAATCAAAAATAGTTAAATGTGGTCAACCATATGTCAACCATAGTTTTGATATACTAGAATATGTTTTTTTTCCAACCATGGAATAGAGAAGCGAATTAAAACAAAAAAAATTATGAGCAATTTAAAAAAACAACTTAGAGAAGATTTTCATTTAGTTAGAGTTTGATTTGAGGTATGGATACTAAGTATTTTGACAAGTGCACCTTCCTCTAGTTCTTCAACTAATCATAAAATAATATGTTCCTTGCAAAGGCTTTTCAAGAACATAAATCCTGGCTCTTTTGGTGGTTCCCTAAGACTCCATGGAATCCGATCCCTAATTATTTCTTCATAGTGGATTGATAAGTGATCAAATGAATAACGCACATACATATTCAAAAGAAGACATCGATAACACTGCAACTCGACTTTCCAGTTTCTGTGTACATTTTTTTTCTACTCTCCCTTTTCTATGATATTAATCCTACACAAATAGTTAAAAACATAATATCATATTGATTGATTAGATTTGAAGTACTAGATCTAATGTGTAGCTGAATTTGTTCATTTTATCATTTGAGGATTGACAATACTAGTAGGTGGTAAAGGACATGGACAATAATTTTTTATTAAAAGAATATAAATTTATGAATTTCCTACATCAATGGTCCACCATATGGTAATGGATTTGAGTTGTGTTGTACATAAAATGGACAGACCATTCTCTATGTTTGGTTTTGACCTTTTGGGGCCATCAGATCACTTCAGGAATTCAGGGTTTGGAAGTCCGAAGTGTAAACCAAAGTATTTGGCTGATCATATTCCCGAAATGAGAAAAGATTTTTCATGTGTGAAGGCAAAGAATGACAAATTTGGATTTTTCATAACTTCGGAGTTCAGGGTTTCATGAGTCCTGAGGATAAGTGGTAGGGACCCAGTAGGGAGGAAAGTCCGAAATCAAAACTTGTGACAGAGTATTTGTCGGCATATCGAAAATCAACATTTCGGCATTTCTGTTGATAAGGAGTAGAGCACTCCTCTTTAGAATCTACGAAATTGCGAACCACGAAGAAGTTGCGGAGGAGCGTTTCAACATTTCAAAAAATCGAAGTTCAAGAATTCCTAGATTGTGCTGACATAAGGTTAGGGTCAAGAGTTTCGAACTCTCAGTACCCGAAAGCCCAAAATAGAGGGGGTTGTCGAAAGGTGGTTCAAGTTCTGAAAACTAGAAATGGTGACAGGTGGCAGAAGTCCACATCAGGATCAAAGAATAGCTCGAGGGGATAAAAGGAAAGTCAGGAACCCTCTCGACAAGATTCATGAAATATCAAGACAGGCAAAATCATTTTGGAAATTCAGAAATATAGGTTCCGGAAGGTATAAGAGACAGAGAATTTGAAAATTAACCTTGCAAACTCCCGAAACGTGAAATCGTGCTAATCGTTGGAACAAGTGGGGGAAACCATAGCTGTTGATCTCCTTGGAAGTGGAACATTACTGTTTCAGTATTTCAAGATTTGGCATATCAGGAATCCTAATGACAAGGAATGGGGAGTGGTGAAAGGAAAATATCAAAGTCGCGAAGTGTAGCAGGGCTGAGAGTGAGCAATTTAGGATTTTGACGTTTCGAATTTTGGGACTCCAGAGACCAAGAGACATCGTTTTGTGGCATCACAACTCCTGAAATTGTGAAGAGAAAAAAGCCAAAATTTATGGTAAGAAGGATCTAGCATTTGGTATTTGAGGTTTCAAAGGTTGAAGAGGTAAGGCGCTCGACCACGGGATTTCCGAAATCGCAAAATCTAGTATCCCGAAAAGGAAAGAGAAAATTATGAATGTCAGTTGGGTGTTGAACATGGAGTTCATGGCCGTTGAATGATCACGGGGAAATAACTCACAAAGGCCTGTGAATTATACCTGGAGAGGGTGAGTGAATAGTTTCCCGAGAGGAATTAAAAGGACTTAGTCATACTCTAAGGGGGCGCAGTTGGAAGATCCGTTATAGAATCCATCCTGAGGTTTTAGGGGTTTGCATCATAGGACCGATCAACCCACCAACTAGAAGATTGGGAGCAAATCACATCATTACAGTGACAAAATATTCAACCAGATGGGTGGAAGAAACAATAGAAAATGATTGCAATGCATAAACTATAACACACTTCCCATTTGAACAAGTAATCAGAATATTTGGATGCCCTATAATTCTGATGAGTGCTCAGGGAACTCATTTTATCAATAATACCATTCATATAATGACTAAATCATTTGGAATTCACCATCATAAGATCAGTCCATACCATCCTTCGGATAATGGAACAATGGAAGCATTCAATAAAATATTAGAGAAATCCCTAACTAAAATTTACAATGTAAACATGGATAATTGGGACCTGAAGATGAGATTATGGTTGGTTTCCATCAGGAAGTACATAAAGAAAAAGACAAATATTGGCATGATAGACACATAAAAATATAAAATTTAAGGAAGTAGATCTAGTTCTTCTTTATGAAAACAAATACTTACAGTACCCATAAAAATTTAGGATGCATTGGCTAGGGCCATGTGAGATAAAATATGTCACAGGTGGAAATGATGTATAGTTGTAGGATCTATCTGGAAAATATATTCAAGGATTGGTTAATGGTAGTACAAAAAAACTATATAGGGATAGTTGACCCAGTAACCCTTAATAGTTGTAGCGCAGAAAATTATAATTGTACATAGTGTATATAGTAGAAGGTGAAAAAGAAAGGAAAATTTGGAAAAATAAGCAAAATACAAAAAGAAACAATGGATGGATAATTGTTAAAACATGCAATTAGAGTATAAAACATGCAATAGAGAGTAAGTGTTATGAAAGAACATGAATACAATGTGCACCAGAGATATGTTACCATGAATAAAAAGAAGCACGCTGATACAAAAAAATGATCCAAAAAAGGAAAAAGCGATGATTGAAAAAATGTGGAACAATAGAGAATTTATGACATGACCTATAAAAGAAGAAAATATGAATGAGAAGACTCATTTTGAATTTGTGCAAATGCAAGCTAAGAAATAAAATTTAGTGTAAACGGGTGATTTCAATGTGTCTACTCATGATTAAAAACTACCCCTTTCATAATTTAACAAAATTTCACCACCAAAGCTAGGAGATCCCAACTAGGTCACAAGAAAAACAAAATGTTCTATGAGGACAACACATGACACAACAACCAAGAGAGTAAACCTAAACCATCTAGAAGGAGTGGTGGATATGGATGCAATTCCATCCCCAGTCATTGAACTAGTTAGTCCCACAATTGTAGAATGTAAGTAATATCAAAATACAAAAAAAAAGAAATGGATATCAACCCAAAGAGTGAAACAAAAACCCTAGAACAAAGAAAAAATCCATGAAAAAAAAAGGGTTAGGAGTTGCATAATATCAGGAAAAAAGGAATGAGGAAGATGATGAGAATATAGAATTTGATGAAGGGAAGCAACTTGCAGCAAAAGAAACATAGGAGTTGGGGGAACAAGTATGGTTTGAATATATCACAGACCACTATAACTTAGACACTGATCAAGATTAGGAAGAGAACCAGGTGGAATTGGTAGGTCCATTAGTATGGAAGAAAAATACTAGGGAAAACCTACCATGCCAAGAACACCAAGCGAGCATAAGTAACTAACATCGTCACAGCCACAGATATGTGAAGGCGTTAAGATACTTTATGACATGTTTGGATATGTGTATAAGCTGAAGTATGTTTACCATGATGTTACATATATGCAAAAGTTTCTTGAGTTCATGCTCCAAGTCTACATGGAAAATAAAGGACCAGGTCCATCAGGAGTTCCCATTTTGGAGCCAAAATAGTGTATTACAGGGTTATATAACACAATAATTATGAACTTGTTGGAGATTCCTCACTTTGGTAGAGGAAAGCATGTAAATGCATGTGTGAAAAAAATGTTGACACTGGTACATGGAGAAATCTTATGGATGGATAGGCCCATATCCATACATGTGGACTTAATTGTAGAAATCATAGGATTACCAACATATGGAGAAAAACCAGAGAAATACATGGACGACAAAACTAAAGAAAAATCCAAGGAAAATGATATCAAGAACAAATATGGGACTCATAGAGGATCCATAGGAATTATTATTAGATAAATAAATGCACCAACAACTAAGTTTCTAATAAAAATGATGGCATGTAAACTTTTAATAAAATGTCACAAGGAGGAATCCCCTATATGAGTAATAGTAGCAGTCGCGCAGTGTGCAAAGGGGAGTCTACTTAGCTAGGTTCCATATCTACTAGATTTGTTTCTAGAGGATTACAAGGATGCACATGATCTATGTTAAAAATTTCATTATTCATGGACAATCATATTGATAACATTGGTTGGATGGAGATAACCAAAATATAGTGTATTTTACCAAAGGCTAGGGAAATTCCACGCAACAAAATATACATCATTATGGCATACCTAAAAACAAAGAAAAGGAAGGTGAATTATAACATTTCTCCATGCTCTATAATGAGATGTAGGAGAATCTGGAAAGCACATGGAGAATAGCACTGAAGGTTGTGAAGGACAATCAAGGAATATAAAACTTTCAAGCTTCAAGGCATAACATGTGGATCCAGGTTAGGAGGGATCCTAATAATGAATGAATACAATTAAGATACAGTGTCATAGGGGAAGAGGTGTAGTGGGATATGAAGGATTGTCCTGAAGAATGGATATAATGTACCAAAATCTAAACAAAAAGTAGAGGCTGGACCTTCATGACAACCAACCATCCCAACAAAAAATACAAGGAAAGTGACAAATCAGGCAAAAGAAATAAAGGGTAGCACAACAATTAAAAATCCAAGGCATAAAAACAATATCCTTGTTGGATGTATGGGTTGACCCATGTTCTACCTTAGTTTTCCCATAAAACCCTAGAAACCATTGGCCTGTCTCGTAAAACAAAAGGCAACACTATGCATAGAGTGCACAATGTAGTCTCACCTAAGATGGCTTATGCGTGATTGCATGAAGAAAGTTTCTACAATCATGGAAGAGATGGAACTCGTGGGAATATTAGGCATATTAGACTTCTTCGAATTCATCATGCATTCTACCATACCATTATTCATTATATCTATTATTTTACCCATTCAATAATAATCATTCTATAGAAAACATCATACTATTCTATTTCGTGTTGTAAATCAACCTCACCAAATTCATGGATTCACTCAACAAAAAATCTTAGCAAAGAAACACATAAGATAATCACACATAGATACATCATTTTTAGCATGGTTCATCCCCCTGGGGTACATCCACAAAGATCTTTTGTTTATTATTATTATTCATCAAAATCAGGTAGTGCACGCATTACATCAAACATTTTTCATACTATGTGAGGTTTATTAGTGTTGCACCAAGCTCCACAAGTTGAATCCTAAACCTTAGATACAATCCATACATCTTAACACTAACTCCATATGACCTCCATATCTCTCAAAGAAACTATTATTGCCACTCAAAATTTAGAATTGTTCTGAAAAGGACCTGATCTCAATGTACTAAAAAATGTGGATCCCCCCTATCTACCTCATACATCATATTTATACAAAAATATCAGTAAAACCCCTTTACATTGAATACCAAAACCCTAAATCTAACTAGACTCAACTTTTCTACATTCCAACTTCATTCGCACTCTAATCCAGATTTCCTTTGGGTTGATTTTCTTTTATTTTCGATGTGTTGCTTCCTTTGCCTTCTTGTACATTACTCCCTTGGTCCATTCCTTATATTCCTTCACCGTTTTCTTCACTCTTGCATAAAAATTTGATCCAAAAATATATTTCTCCATTAGGCCCCAAACACTAACCCATGGCTCATCCTGAGCCACTGAGGTAGTATGTGCCTCCTGCACCACTTTCTCCAATTCTTGGAATCTTCCTGACATTTCTCCAGCACAAGTATTCACATGTGCACTCTTCTCTACAACAAAATCTACATTCTACACTGCGATATAATCCCTCATAATATCTTCAGCCTGAAGCTTAAGAGTTTCCATATGGCCCTTGGTTTCATCCATTTCTGTTAATATCTTCTCTGCATGTTTCTGAAGTGGCTCCAGTTGAGCCTCCCTCATCTTCTTCTATTTCTACACAGTTTTTAACTCTTGTTGTTAATTTTTTATCTCTTTCACGCTCCTCAGCCTATCGTGAATGTTCATATCCTTTTTCTTCTTCTTCAAATCCTAAGAGGATGAATTGGTGCTTTCCTACTTTTGCTCTAGTGCGTACAATTTTTCCTCTTCTTGCAGACTTGTCCAAAGTTGTGCACTTTTTTCCTATAAGTATGAAATATTCTTAACACTCTAAGCCATTTACTTTATTTGCCTTATATCCTCCTACTCTCTCTATGATCCCACACATGCTAGTGTGCATGGGTTCAACTATTCCATCAACTCCTTTATATGCCTCTTGTAATCTTCCCTCTCCTTCATGATCTTCCCAATCTTTTCCTTGGTCTATAAGTGTGTCCCTTATTATGCATTGTCTGGAATTGACTTAAAGACTTCTTCAATTCACTCTTCTATATAGACAATGCACTTCTTTACCTAGTCCTTCTTAGCCTATACTCCCTTGAGATTTATGTTCAATGTGTTATTGATATCCTTATCTATTTGTAACTCAATCATGTTTGTGCCTTCTCTAGATTAGACTTCTTGTGCGACACTAACTTGCAATTTGTACAACACTTTCATGGGGATATTGGCCAAATCGAAGTGAAAATGATCTATCTCCCTTATTTTTTTATGTGTTGTCTCCTCTTTTAACTACATCATATACTGAGTGATGGGAAAAATACCACTCCCTCATGCTATGATTTGTACTATTTCCTACGTTGGCACTACCTTTTCCTGAACAATATGTTGTGGACTCACCTTTTATTTTTATTGTATTTCACTCAGGTTAAGTTACACCAACATTTCCTTCATTTATTATAATCTCTTTATTATTTCCTCTCTTTTCTTCTCCATGTCATCCCATGACTCTGCTCTGTGGTCTTGGACTTTTTCTACCACCATCCCTGCATCATCTTATGTTAGAGTAAATTTTGGTACATCTTTATGCACATTCATATTTTTCCTTTGTCGTCCTTCTTGCAACATGGGAATATTATATTGTACAGCCTCTATCCGTGTTCAATTTGTAGGTATCTATATATATGGGATGTATCCTCCTCCTTGTTCCTCCTATGTCAGAACTATTGTTTCCTTTTGTGTTCTTTCATTAGTTTTATTCTTTGGTTGTTCTCTTCTTTTGGTGGATATGGTGAGAATTGTTTCCTATGTAGGTGGCTTTGATTTTTTTTTTATGTTTTCTTGGTTTTCTTACTGTCACACCTCCTGCACTATCATTTGTGCACTTTGCAACTTTCCTGGTGTTTTCTGTCGAATTCCTAGTTTTTTGTGATGTGCCAGCTTCTAGTGGACGTTTTCCTTTATGTCCCTTCCTTCATTTCATTGATACTTTTCACTCATATCGATAGTTCTTCGAGGCCCATTGAAATTCCTATGAAGTGATGCAGTACCTCATATGCAACTAATTCTTCTTTGGATGCCTTTTGGCTTGGATTCATACACTGTGGCTTGAGACCTCAAAATAGGCTATTTTCTTGTGTTCCTCCACCACTTCTGGTGGGATTCTCCATGTATCTTCCACCTTTTCTTGTATCTCTTCCAAGTACATCTCAAATATTCTCGAGTTATCCTTCCTTTCATTTTTGGTTGAGATGTGCCACAGTGCTACATACTCTAATATGCAACACTTTCCTATCCTTCAGAAAGACATGCTAAATTTGGGGTGTCTCCACCCTACCAGTACTATGATCATGACCAACCATGATTAATATAACTCTATCCCCAAGTATTTTGCATCTTTGCATCCATCCAAAAATAATTTTACTATGTATGGAATCTAGCTAAGTAGAGTCCCCTTCACACACTATGTGACTGTTGTGATCACCCCTTCTGGGACCTTTTCCTTATGACACTTTATTAGAAACTTACATGCCATTACCTTCATTTCAATCCTTTTCATAGGTTCATTGATCCTATTAATCAAAATTCCCTTGGACCCTCTCACTGTGCCATATGTTTTCTTCATTTCCTCTGCCAGGGTCTTCTTCTTAGTTTTATCATCCAAATATTTTTTAGGTTTCTCACCATTAGTGGGAGGACTTGTGATCTGTGTAATTAGGTCTATGTCAATTTATGTGCCTTTCTAACCATAAAATACCTCCATGTACTAACTCCACTAATTTTTTGATGTAGTTATTCATGTGCTTGTCATGTCCAAAATGAGGGATATCTAGTAAGTCCATTATCCTTGTGTTGTATAAACCTATTATCCATTGCTTTTGTTCAATTATTAGTACTCCTGTCAAAATAATCCCTTTTATTTCCAAGTACACCTATGGATCCAACTCCTAAAATTTGTCTTTATCTACTACGTAATGCCCGAAATACCATAGTTTTTCTACACATCCTACAATATTAGGTAGAACTATCACTCCTTCTGGAATGCATGGTAATGTTATTGTGACTCATATTTTTTTGCACTATGATATATGCACCGACTGTGTCATGTTTCCCTTTCCCATTGAAGTGGATGACACTTCTTCCTAACATGCATCTAACTTTGGCTCACCTATAAAATATTCTACTTTCACATGTTCCTATTTTTTTGGTGATGGTTTTGTAACTAGTTCATGTGTTGGTTCGGCCTCTACCCTAGGCTTGTTAGACTCTATTCTTTCCTCATCCTCACCATTTTTCTATTGTGACATGCCTAGACTGAACTAATGCATAATGGGGTTTTGTTCTTCCATATTTGAATCCACATTCATTTGCATTGTCTCCGGTTCTGAGAATGATGTTTGGATAACTAGTTCTGGTGATAGAATCACGTCCACTTGCACGACTCCTGAATGTACACTAGTGTTTTCCACTTTGAGTTCTTATGTCTTTGGTGATATTGTATTTATGTGGGTCCTCCTTGACATTTGGCTGGGTGATCCAACCTTTGGTGGCACGATACTGTAATTTATTAACTCTGGTTTTCTAAATTGATGTTGAAACCTTCGAGGATAATTCGTCGCTCTATGTGTTTTCTCGACTTATTCTCCTTAACTCTTGTTCGATAAAATTCAGAATGAGGTGTTATTTTCAAGTTACCTTCTTTTGTAATGCGTTCCATTAATTCTTTGTCATATTCCACTTTTTGGTATCCTACTTTACCACTTTTCTTCTTTTTCCAGTCATTCTCCATCTCAGCGCACAATGTTTAGTTTTTCTATCACGCATTTCTTGAATTCTCTCACACTAATTGTGTGTCTGTTGCACACTATCCCACCCACCCCCAAATATACTTCCCTCCATCCCTCCCCCACTCTTTGTCCCTCCCTCTCACTCCCTCTGTCTCTCTCTCTCTCACCCTTTCCCTCCCTTCCTCTCTCTTTCCCTCCCTCCCTATCCTTCCATGTCCCTCCCTCTCTTTCCCTTCCACCCCCTCTCTCCCTCCCTCCCTTCCTCAAACTACCTCTCCCTCCATTTTTAGATATATCTCTTTCTCCATTCCTATCCTCCT
>ML799362.1:22713-44274 GCA_009831015.1 Picea engelmannii | reverse complement strand
CTTTCCCACTATCTATCCTTACTTCCTTCCTTCCCTCTCCCTCCATTGATCCAGGTGGATATCAGTGGCCACCCACCTTTTCCAACTGGCTCAAAACAGTTTTCTGGCAATTTTGGAAATTTACTATTTTTAGTAGGTTTTAACTTCCAGGGCCATTTTGAGGGCCTAAATGAAGGTTTTTTGAGATCAAGGTTCTCAATGATATTTGAAGGCATGATTGAGCCCCCAAAATGAATCTCCTCGATGATACCTTTCGAACAAGCTATCACACGCCTAAAACAGAGATCGTATGCAAAAGTTACGACCCCGGGAAGTTGATGTACTAACTTACCCAAAAGGGGCCCACATGACTTTTGGCGCTTCATCTCCTAGGGTTAGGTTTTTGGATGTCTATGACTTTTTTCATTCTTTTCTATTGTAAAAAGGCCTCTAGAGCCTCATTGTAATCATCTTCTCACGGATGCAAGTAGCAGCAACATCTCTTCTCAGAGATAAGCTACCAGTGCCCTAGCTAGTTTATTTCCATTCTGTCTATAAGCATATTTCAGTCATTTGTTATTAATGAAATGAAGTCTTATTTCCATGAAATCTATGAGTTTATGTGTATTTCTGTATTTCATTGTGTTCCTACATAAATCTTGATCAGTGGTATCAGAGCGGTCTACTCATTCTCGATGCTTCTTTGCATGTCCCCAACGAAATCGGGGTATAAGGAGTTGGGGCTCCATCTGGTTGAACCTTTGCAAGATCAACCTCACAAACCCCAACGACCGCCCATGGAGGAAGAAAATAAATATGAGGGAGTAGGAGATTCTATCAAAATGTTACTCGAGGAGGCCCTCGAGAAACAAAGGAATGCGATGATGGACAACTTTTCCCAGATTCTTCAACGGATTTCGACTGGCGGTGGATCGACATCCAAAAGCCACTCTGGAGGTGCCACTCCTTTTAAGGTACAAGTAAACTTTGACATTCCCATATTTGATGTCCAAATAGATGTAGATGCCATAGATAGATGGTTGAATCTTTTAGAAGGATATTTCTCGGTTCATGACTTTTTCGATCGAGAAAAGATTATTTTCACACTCCGCAAAGCCACCCCTCATGTCAAGGACTGGTGGGAAACCTACTCGGAGCAAGAGGGTGAGGGAGAACCCTATTTGTTCTCAGCTGCACCCACTTCAAATTATTTCCAAGACACCATCAAGGAACAATATTATCCCGTGGGCAGCTCTGAGGACAAATACATACAATGGACTACGTTGTGACAGCAAAGGGACCAAGATGTGCATGAGATGACAAATCTGTTTCATACCCTACGCACAAAGTTGGGTATCAAAAATTCAGAGAAACATTTGGTGTTAAATTACCACATTTTTTTGCATAGATACATTCAAGAGGAAATGGATTTCCTCGACATCTCCTCACTTGGTGTGGCATACCGATATGCTGCCAAGATTGAGCAGAAGTTGAAACAGAAGAAGTGAGACTTTGGGTCTACAAATCAGAAGCACGGAAAAGGTACTCCCAAACTGCAAAACAAAGGACCAAGCCAAGGCAGGGAAGCCTAGGACAACTCGCCAAATCCACAAGCAAAGAACAACACCACGAAGCCAAAAAAGGACATGGGGAAGTGGTGTGAGTTCCATAAGAGCTCCACTCACAACACAAGTGAGTGTCGGGCCACGAAGTCACTGGTAGCCGAGTTGAAGGCTTCTGAATCGGATGCATGCTCTGACTCTGAATTAGAGCCTGACAAGGGAAATGACAGGGGGAAGCAGATTATTGATGCGGAGCCCAACACTATTGTTGACACCATGAAGATCCAGAAGGAGGAACTAGAAGATCCAGAGGAAGCAGAGCGTCTCTTCCATTCCAAGATATGGGTAAAGGGTTCCCCGTTGCAGTTCATTTTCGATAGCAGGAGATAGAATAACCTCATCTCGATAGAGGTCATGAAGCAGTTGGGCTTGCCAACCATAGCACACCCGCAACCATAAACCATCGGGTGGTTGCACCAAGGATGGGACCTCTGCGTCAGTCGACAATGTCACCTTCCCTACAACATCAAGCCTTTCATGAATGAGGTATTATGTGACATTTCTCCTCTTGATGTTTTTGATGTATGATTAGGCCAACCGTACTTGTGGAAGCGACATGATGTGTATGAGTCTAGGCCTCGTGCTGTTATTATCACTTTGGGAAATAAGATGTATAGGATACCGGAGATAGCACTGCCTACCACCATCTCTTTGGTTACTACAAAACGATGCAGTAAGCTCATTTCCTAAACCAGGAAATTTGTTTTCCTGATGATCCACCCTCAGGGAAAGAGGAAGACTGTGGCCATGACCTCTAGACAAGGCCCCACTGCACGAAAACAACAGATGCATAAGTTCATGGAGGAGTACGAGGACATCTTCACCTCCCCCGTAGGGGTGCCTATACATGGCCAGGTCAAGCACCCCATCAATATGACCCTAGGTGCACCACTACCCAATGGACCCATCTACTGGTGCTTTGTCCTGGAGAATGATGAAATCAAGAGGGATATTCATGAGTTGTTGCAGAAAGGTCACATACGGTCGAGTTCATCACCTTGTGGGAGCCCAATCTTATTGGTGCAGAAGAAGGATGGGACTTGGAGACTCTGCATTGACTATCGGGCATTGAACAAGATGACTGTTCATAATAGGTACCCGATCCCATGCATTGATGACCTTCTGGACCAACTCAAGGGGGCCAAAATATTTCAGCAAGATCGACTTGAAGTCTAGGTATCACCAGGTACCAATCGAACCTTCTAATGTGTGGAAGACTACATTCAAATCCAAGGAGGGCTTTTTCAAATGGTTGGTCATGCCTTTCGGGTTGATGAATGTCCCTGCAACCTTCATGAGGCTAATGGACGACATCCTGTAGCCATTCACCAACTCATTTGTAGTGGTGTACTTGGATGACATTCTGATCTTCAGCCAGACTTGGGAAGAGCACCTCCACCGTATCCGACATGTCCTCCAAACACTGCGGCAACACAAGTTGTGTGCCAATTTGGAGAAATGAACTTTTGGCATAACCCAGGTTCAGTATCTAGAATACATTATTGATGAGCGGGGGATGCATGTGGATCCAGCAAAGATCCAAGTCATTCAGGATTGGCCAGCCCCAACTACCCTAATAGAGCTCTGTAGCTTTTTAGGTCTTGCCAATTTCTACTGTAGGTTTGTTTTGGGATTCTCTCATATCACTTGGCCCTTGAGTCAAGTCACCAAGGGAGGAGATAAAGGAAGATTATTTTGGTCTGAATCTCAACAGAAGGCATTCGGGGAGTTGAAACATCGCCTCTACTCTGTGCTCACACTACCATACTTGCAACAACCATTTGAGATTGAGATGGATGCCTCTAACTATGCTATCGGGGCAGTCCTTACTCAACATGGGCATCCAGTGGCATATTACAGTGAGACACTTTCTGAAACAGTCTGAAAGTATACCACTTATGACAAAGAAATGTATTCCATTGTGCAGGCTTGTCGGCAATGGAAGCATTACATTTTGGGAAAGGAAACGGTCACCCACATAGACCACCAACCCCTACAGTTCATAAAGACACAAGGGAAGTTGCAGAATGATCGCCATCAGAAGTGGTCCACATACCTGCAACAATTTCATTTGAAGATTAAGTACAAAAAGGGCAGCACCAATAATGTTGCAGATTGCCTCATTCGACCACCCATCATGGCGCTAACCACTGTGCTCAACTCTTGTGGGCACGAGACTTCTGATTGGCCGCTTCTCTACACAAGTGATCCAGAATTCGGCCGCACATACAATACACTATTGGAGGGTAAGAAAGTTCCCAATTTTCACCTCCAGGATGCCCTGCTTTGTCACTTGGGACACCTTTGTGTTCCTTCAAGCGAGCGTGCCAAGATGATTTGGGAGGCGCACTACAGTGGAGTCGTTGGGCATTTCAGGGTCGAGAAAACCGTGGCAGTACTGCAAAAGTATTTCTGTTGGCTGAACTTTTGACAAGATGTTGGGAAGTACATCAAGTCCTGCACTGCTTGCGCCATCGCCAAACCGACCATCAAGAAGCAAGGCCTCTATACTCCGCTTCCTACCCCCAGTCGACCTTGGGAATCCATCTCTATGGATTACATGTCGGGCCTTCCTTCTACCAAGCATGGAAATGACTGTGTTTTTGTGGTCGTCGACCGATTCTCGAAGATGTCCATTATGATGGCCTGCAAGAAGAATATCACAGCAGAAGCCACCGCTAAACTCTTCTTTGAACGAGTGTGAGTACACTTTGGGATCCCACAGTCTATCATCTCAGATCTGGACAGTAGGTTCCTCAGTACATTTTTGTCCAGCCTCTGGTCGATGTTGGACACCAAGCTCACCAAGTCCACAGCTTTCCATCCACAAATTGATGGCCAGATAGAGGTCATCAATCGAATGATCATACACATTTTGTGCATGTACAATTCAAAGTATCCACGCACATGGGATGAGAGCCTCCCCTATGTACAACACAACTACAACCGGGCTCTTCATAGCTCAACTAGCCACAACCCCTTGCAAGTGGGCTTGGGATTCCAGCCACTATGTCCCATTGACATAGCCATGCCATTTGTGGCTACTCGGGAAGATTCAGCTCATGCTGAGTCTGAGGTGGATAAGGCAAACAACTTCATTGAGCACATTCAACACATCTGCCAATAGGTTCATGACATCTTGGACAGAGCCAATGCTAAGTACAAGCAACAACATAATCAACATCGGGTGCCACACAACTTCCAAGTGGGTGACAAAGTGTGGCTGCATTTGCAAAAGGAGCGCCTCACTGGACCCCACCACAAGCTTCATCCACTTCGATATGGGTTGTACACCCTCACCATGGCTGTAGGGGAAAATGCCTTTGAGCTCATCATTCCACCATTCCTTGGTCTGCACCCAGTGTTCAATGTGGACTGCCTTCAACCCTACTTTCCACCTCTACTAGACACATCCGACATGGCAGAACAACTCACACCAACAGAGTTAAATATAGACTACATGGAACAAGCCAAAACTAATCAGATCATGGATACACAGATCAAGCAAACCTGAAAACAAAGGATACCTCTATATCGAGTTGTCAAAGCAGGACAACTCCTTCACCAAGGAAAATGGCTCACCATGGACCAAGTTTAGCAGAAGTTTCATCATCTCATGGAGGAACTCAATGCAATGGGGACCATTGCTTCCTAAGGAGGGAGGATTGATCCAGGTGGATATTGGTGGCCACCCACCTTTTCCAACTGGCTCAAAACAGTTTTCTGGCAATTTTGGCAATTTACTACTTTTAGCAGGTTTTAACTTTCGGGGCCATTTTGAGGGCCTAAATGAAGGTTTTTTGAGATCGAGGTTCTCAATGATAGCTAATAGCACAATTGAACCCCCAAAATGAATCTCCTCGACGATACCTTTCCAGCGAGCTATAACATGCCTAAAACGGAGATTGTATGCAAAAGTTACAACCCCGAGAAGTTGATGTACTAACTTACCCAAACGGGGTCCACATGACATTTGGCACTTCATCTCCGAGGGTTAGGTTTTTGGATGTCTATGACTTTTGGCATTCTCGTATATTGTAAAAAGGCCTCTAGAGCCTCATAGTAATCATCTTCTCACGGATGCGAGTAGCAGCCACATCTCTTCTCAGAGATAATCTACCAGCACCCTAGCTATTTTATTTCCATTATGTCTGTAAGCATATTTTAGTCATTTGTTATTAATAAAATGAAGTCTTATTTCCACTGCATCTCTGCGTTTATGTGTATTTATGTATTTCATTGTGTTCCTACATAAATCTGGATCCTCCATCCCTCTCTCTCCCTCTCTCCCTCTCCCTAATTCCTTCCCTACTTCCTTCCCTCTCTCTGTCTCTCATATTCTCTCCCTTCCCTCCATCCCACTCTCTCCTTTCCATCTCTACTTCTCATTCTCCCTCTCTCTCCCTCTTCCCCCCTCTCTCTTTATTTGTTACCATGTCCCTCTCCCTCCCTCCCTCCCTCTCTCTCTCTCTCCCTCTCCCTCTCCATCTCTCTCTTTCTCTCTATATGTGTCCCTCTCTCTCTCTCTCTCTATCCTTCCTTCCCTTCCTCTCTCGCTCCCTCGCTCCCTAATATTATTTCTCTATGTCCTTCTATCTCTCTCTCTCTCTCTCCCCATGTCTCTCCCCATCCCTCTCTCTATATCCCCCCCTCTCTCCCTACCTCCTTACCCCTCCCTCCCTTTCCCCTCTCCCTCTACCCTCTCCCATTCTCTCCCTCTCCATCCCCCCCTCTTTTTATCCCTCCATCGTTGTCTCTCTCTCTCTCACTCACACCCTCTCTCTCTCTCTCCATCCCTCCTATATCTTCCTCTCTCTTTCCCTCCCTCACACTCTCTCTCTATGTCACACCCTTTCTCTCCCCCTATCTCCCTCTCTACCCGCCTCTTTCTTTATCCCCACCTCTTTCTCTTCCCCACCATTCTCTCCCTATCTCCCTCCATGCTCGCCCTCCCCGACTCCTCCTCTTTCTTCCTCCCTTCTTTTCTCTCAAGCCTAGCCTAACCTAGTCGAACGTAAACCAACCCTAAAGTAGACTACCTAACCTTACCCTAAACTATTCTGGTTTAACCTAATCTAACTCGGCTTAACCTTCAACCTAGCCTACCCTATCCTAGATGAACTTGTCATAACCTACGTTAGTGTATCTTAACTTATCCTACCTTGATTTAGCCTAGTCTATCCTACCCTTATATAGCCTCGCCTATCCTAACCTTACCCAAATATAGCCTATCCTAACCTAAACTTACCCTACCCTAACCTAGCCTACCTTAAACTAACCTTGCATAGCCTTGCATAACTTAACCTCACCTAACCTATCCTAGCTTAGTTTGTCCTAACCTATCCTAACTTAGCCTAATATAACCTACCCTACAATAACCTACTAGGCTAGGCCAGCCTAACCTAGCCCATATCACCTTAACCTAGTGTAGCCTACTTTACCCTAACCTACATATACTCGTCTAGCCTAACCTATATAGACTAGGTTACCCTATAATAACTTAACCTTAAGTGTAAATACCTAACAATAAGCCTAAACCTAAGCCTAAGCTTTTATATAACCCAAGGCCCAAGCCTCACATAATACTTCCTTGCATAAAACGAAAATAATTTTTTGAACAAATTTATAATACAACAAGATATAACTTACTCAAATCCATTTTTGAATATGGAATATAGAATCATGGATCCATTATGTTAATTAAAGTAAAAATTACATAATTTTAATAAAAAACACAAACCAATTAAAATAAATTAACAAAATGACAATAAACATATAATAAATTTAATAACAGTTAAAAAAGATAAGATACCCCATGTAAAATAACTAACATAAATAATGAATTTATCAAAAATTAAAAAAATATAATTTTATCTACAATAAAAAAATAACAAATAATAGATATTTTAAGTTAAAACAGAACACAATAAAATATTCAATGTACATAAAGAACTATATACAAAGTTGAAAGTTTACTTAATTAATTAAATGAAAATAAACTATAAATTATTAAATACAACTAAATACTTGAATAAAATTATAATATAAAAATCATAATAACTTTTTATGATAAAAATTTACAAATTTAAATATAAATCATTAATACAATATATTTAAAAATTAAAAACTTTAATTTTTTTAATTTTCATATTTTTCTTTTAAATTAAAAAAAAAAAACAATTATACTAACAAATCTTTACATTTAAATCTACAGACAATCCATATATTATAGTTGATGTTTGTTAAACACATATAGTTATTCATTCAAAATTTGCATATTGTAAAAAATATTGACACAATAGTGATATATTATAAAAAATATAGATATAAATTTCTAAAATGTTTAATCTTTAAGATTTAGTTATTTATTTTACATTTTGGATTTTCAGTTATAATTTAGTAATATAAACATGTATTAAATCACAATTTTATGTTTTTTAAATTATATTTGTGAATGCAGAAATGAATTCAACCTGTTTAAAAATTTATGGAGCACTTGGATTATATAGAATTAACTATTCAAATCTATAAATTCAATAATTTCTAGAAAATTTTCCAATAAAATTAAACAGAAAATATCCAAAAACACAAAATAATTAGAATAAAAATTTCAATTAGGATTATGTATTTACTGTTTAAAATATAATTTATTTACTAAATTGCAAATATTAAATGAAAAAAAAAATTAATATTTAATGGGTATATAAAGCATTACAGTCAAATACATTAAACATAACACACATATAATCCAATGTTCCCACAATGAATGCCCCATTTGTCTTGACTCTTAGTGGGTGGAGCGAGTTTAGGAGGCTGCTGTGCTAAAAAGAAGGATTCAGGTTAGAGCTTATCCTTAGAGCTTATAATGCTTTTTCACTTATCATGCTTAGAGTTTATCTTGTTATTTCTCTTTTTGATTTTCACAAATTCCCAAAAGTTCAGATTATCAAGTTGATTTTCACAAGTTCCCAAAAGTTTAGTTTATTTCACTTTTTGATTTTTACAAATTCCCAAAAGTTCAGTTTGGGTTTATCAGTTCTTTAGAGGTTGTTATCATGCTTTGCAACTAAGCTCAAACTCAATAAAATATGGTGGGTGACTTGTGCCGGCAACTTATAGCTTTATATTCTTGTATTAAAAACCGTATTAAAAACTAAAAACGCTACAATAAATCCATTGACCAAAGCCATATTTGTTTTGGAGGTTTGTATAAAGCTCTACAAAATAGTTCATGGTAAAACGTAAAAAATAAAAGTAAAGAAAAACAAGAAACCAGAGAAGTTATTAGATCGAATCCCTCCGAGGTATAAGAAAAAAAAAAATGTGCTGGAAGTGGGATATTAGCATGGCGGAAAAATATAATTGTGTTGAAATACCAATATGGAATCATTACTTACACGATTCAGTTACATATGGAATCATTACTTACACGATTCAGTTACATATTTTGTAACGATAAGATGTAACGTGTCATTCTACATAAGCCGTTGAGATTGGGGATCCTATAGAAGCGTTGATTTTCCATGTGTAATTGAACGAGAAAATACCCGTGTTTTATATTGAATAGAACTCTTCCACGGATATATAATAAAAATTTATCGTCTAACTCTCTTACAACCTATTGTACATCCTCAAACAATATAGTTAAACAATTTAACTTTATATACATATGATCTGGTATTTTCTGTTTAATAAATAAATTTAATATTCTATTCTTAAATGTTCCTATAGGATTGCCATTTTCAGTGTCTCTATGCATTAACAGAAGAAAAATGTACCTGAAAACTGGAGAGCTGAGTTGGAGTGTTATCGCCTGAAAATTATATGTTCGATCATTACTCGTTCAACCGAACAAAGATAATCGAAGCTTCCCCATTAGTGTTATCGGTTACCAACAAAAGCACTAGTATTCATGTGCTTGAAAAACGCTTGGCAAAGAACAAATTGTTGTAGGAGAAGTTGAAGAACTTGTGGGGGAAACTCGTTGAAATCCGTGGAAATATTACCTAAGATCGTGTGGAATCGTCCTAGTGAAATTATTACCCCATGTGAGCTTTTCACTCCTGTCGAGCTTTCACAGGAGGGTGCCCGCAGAGATTTGTTCCAGAACATCAAGGTTTCTAGCTTCAGCAGGGCTATGATTCATCAGAGAACCCTTCGACTCATGGTTTCATCAGGCTCTGTAGGGGTAGGCATTTGAGCTGCATGAAGGTCTTCGTAATAGGTCTTGTGAGCTTGCTTTCTGAAAGATTAAGGAATGCAGACATACACACAACAGAACGCTCCACCCCCACAAACGCACAAAGAAAATAATGCTTCCCAATAATCCTTGAGAGAGTGAACAAATAGATAAAAGCAAAGAGCTAAGGCCACTTCCGGAACGCAAAAAAGCAGATAGATAAAAGCAAAGAACGAAGGCCACTTTCAAAACGGAAAAAAACAAAAAGCAAAGTGCTAAGGCCACTTACAGAACGGAAAAAAACAAAAAGCAAAGAAAGAAAGCAAATAAAATGATAAACTGAAGGAGATCGTTCAATTTCACTATCCGTTAGAATGCCATAGGAATTCAAACTAACCATTGAATTTATAATTCTTTCATTATCCAACTGTCTAATTATTATCTTTTAAAGATTCAAATTTAAATTTCCAAATTAAAAAAAAAAAACACATAGTGTTGGGTGACTACCCAATTACAAAGAATTTACACTTGTTTTACATATTCCCAATGTCAATGAAAACTTCACCCCATTTTTTTTTTGTTTATATACACTTGGCTTAACCCAACACATAAAATATAAAAATATTTAAATTCAATGGGATATATTATCTTATAATCATAAAATCAAAGATGTATACAATAACCTAATGGAATTTAAGTAAAATATAATATAAAATTCAATCCAATTCAGTTTTTCTAGTTCAATCAGATATATTAACTTAAAATTATAAAAGTAAATATGTATGTAATAGCTTAATTGAAACAAATAAGATATATTAACTTAAAATTATAAAAGTAAATATGTATGTAATAGCTTAATTGAAACAAATATTAAGGTAAAGTGAAATATAAAATATAATGATAATTTAATTTGTCATATTAATAATATTTTATAAAGTGTTTATCTTAAAAATTTGAATTCGATAATATTTTACAAACTTATTGTATAATTTTTTATGGGATTTTGTTATTTTTCCTACACACAATTTGAAATATATAATTATATTTTTTGTAATATCATATAAATAATAATTATTAAACAAAATATAGGGGCTTCTCCAGTGCAAGATATTAGATATTATACATTTGAATTCAAACTTGGTAACTCTTCGTTTTGGTATGGGGTTCAACTAGAAGTCTTAAAAAAATAAATTGACAAGGGCATAAGTTTTCACTAAGGGGTGATAACAATTCTCTGTGATCATATTATTTCCCTTTTAAATTAGAATTTTAATTTGGAATGTTGGAAAATAAGAGCATTCTTCAATCTTAATGTGAAAATGGAATGAGAGGTTAAGTCTTAATTTTGACAATTTGAACATAATAACATTTTCAATTTAAAATTTTGACACAGGAGCATCATAAGTAGCCAGCCGAGAAATCATAAAGGCGGAAGACAGCTGGAAAAGCCCAACACACATTTTTCTCATTTTGAAATGTTTTTGAAAAATTAATGAGCAAATATTAATGTAGTAGTTAAATGGAGCGTACTTGCATGTTGTAAAGAGATCTTGAGCGATTTTCTCTCATCTACTAGATGTAATAGACATTAAGTCTATTTAATGAAAGTAGGTAGATTTGAATTAAGAGATTAGACAGTTTTAGAAGCGTAGGAGGGAAAACGGATATAGACACCCTCACCCTTTATTATTGTACTTGCATGCTGTAAATAGATATTGAGCGATTTTCTCTCATATGTTAGATGTAATAGACATTAAGTCTATTTAATGAAAGTAGGTAGATTTGAATTAAGAGATTAGACAATTTTAGAAGCGTAGGAGGGAAAATGGGTATAGACACCCTCACCATTGTATTTTTGTATCATTAGAATAGAAGAAGAGAAATTTTTTTCATAAGTTGTTGAGCTGTAGCAGAAAAATATAAAGAAGAACCCATGTATAGGAGCACTTAAGTTAATATATGAAGCTTTGACTCAATTTTCATGGTGTTATAATACTTACTGTTTACATTTGTTGAATGGTATGCTTATAGTTGTTTTATTCTCTTTGTTTATGCATTTTTTTCAATGTTGTGTTGAATGTGTGATTTCATGTTAAGTATATGAAGTCTAAGAGAGGAGAAGAATGAGTTTCAATTGTTTCTCATCCTGAGAGTTCCTGCAAGGAGTGCAATGAAATGTCCACAAGGTGTGTGTTGACAAGAGTCTAAGTTTTATCTCAGAAAGCTCATGAGAGATACCATTGTTCTCATACCAGCAGAAGTGCAGGTGAAGTATAGAGCCATGCAAGGTGTGCACAGGCTAGTTGAAACCTTAAAATTTATTAACTAAGGTGGAGGTGGAAGGACTGTTGTTGCAAAGAGTGCACAGAGTCGAGGACTCAAATAACGAGAGGTTATTTGAAAGATTTCCACAAGGAGTGCGAGCATAATTCCTTTTGTGGACTTGAGTTTGCAAGTGAAAGCTCGGGAGGGATAGTACCTTTGAAGTGTTCAAAGGGAGACAAAAGTTTAAAGCATCTCATAAAAGACAAGTTCAGGAGGGAGAACACCGATTTGTCCTGCAAAAGTCATTGAGGAATGAATCGGGCAGTCAGAATTCTTCGAGGATAACTCACAAAATTGCGGGGACCATAGGATCCAAAGGAGCTGGAAGGTGGTTAGGAGTTGGATGAAGTCATCACCCTGACATCAAGAATCAATGTGGACCATTGATTGTGGTCTATTTGAACCATCAAATTATTTTGGGAATTCGAGACCCATAAGATGGGAGTGCAGGTCAAAACCCTTAGTCACTCAAACTCCCGATTTGCAAAAAGGATAATCAAGTGTGACATTTCAGTATTTCAGGGTTCGACATACCGGGAATCTCGATGACAAGGAACCGAGACTTTAGTATTGAAAATCCAGAAGTTGCGAAACATGATGTGCCTTTGGTGTGAAACATCGACATTTTCACATATCAGGGTTTAGCATACCGGGAATCTTGATGACAAGCAGCCACGGCGCTTAGCATTGAAAATACCAAAGTCGTGAAACATGACATGCCTTGGGATGAATTTTGATATTTCACCATTTCAACACTTTGGTTGTCGGGAAGTAGAGGAGGCAACGATCTTTGGAATCAACAGTTTCAAACTCCTGGTTTAGGAAAAGAGGAAAGATCCAGAGTCATCAGATTGTGGATGATCTCAGCCATAGATCACGTTGGGGGCGAGGTTTCTTGAATTTAAAGATTGGAGTTTCGGGAGGTGAGGAACCTTTCTGCTGTGGATCTCGCAAGTCATGAAATCTCGAAGAGTGAAAGGAAAATATTCCCATAAAATTGAAGGACAATAGCCATGGGCCCAGTCGGGTTTTGGGGTTTCGAGAGTCAAGAGACAGAGTTGCATGTCAACGCAACTCCCAAAATCGTGAAAAGGAAAAAGTCAAAAGCTGGGTCCTAAGCATTAATTGGAGTATATGTGCGACATAAGTCAAGGGAGTGGTCAAGCTTTGTGTAAAATCCTGGAAGACCTTCGATATCGCCAAAAAGGGAAATTTCAGAAACTAAAAAATCATAAGGGAAGAGAAATCAGTGTTGGTTGATTAATCAAGTTCTGAAAAGCCAAAAATAAGTGGAAACAAGAGGCGTGTGTTCTGCACATTGAATAAGTCAACCCTCATTGACATTTTGGGTTTCGTAGGTTGCAGAGACAAGGGGATCGACAATAGGATTTGCCAAATTATGAAATTCGAAATCCCAAAAGGAAGAGAAAATCAACGATCATATGTGTTGGTCAGTTGTGGAATACACCTTGTGTGTGTGTTATTCGCTGTGGGGAAACCAAAGAGTAAATCTGACTTAGGGGAAGATTTGGAATGATCCTAAGACCAAGAAGAAGAGACAGGCCAATGCCAATGCCTGATCCAGCAAGAGAAAGAGAAATGCATGAGTTACGTGCTAGGCTTGATGCCATGGAGACAACACAGAGGTGCATAGTTGATGTTGTGGATATCAGTGAGGCCAAAAGTGAAGATGAAGCTGGAAACAAAGGAGAAGAAGTTGCAGTCAAAGATGCTATGGACAAATGCCTATTCAGGGTTGTTGCAAGGATAGGTGCGAGAGAAAATGGAAATTTTAGTGTATCAAGGAAACTTGGATGTTGAAGAGCTTCTAGACTGGATTAGATCTCTAGACAAGTACTTTGACTATGAGGATGTCGAGGAAGACAAGAAGGTCAAACATGTTGTTACTAGACTTAAAGGGCATGCATCACTATGGTGGGATGAACTGCATGCAGACAGATGTTGCAAGGGTAAGTGTAAAATCAAAAGCTGGGATAGAATGGTTGCAAAGATGAAAGCCAAATTTATACCCAAGGATTATCAAATCACTCTGTTTCGGAGGATGCAAAATTTGAGACAGAAGCTAATGTCAGTGAAAGAATCCATGAAAGATTTATACAAGATAAACATCAGATTAGGTCATTGGGAAAGTGATGATGAAATTTTTTTCAGATACATGAATGGTCTGCGGTATGACATTCAAGATGATATGATCATGATGACCATTCAAAATGTGGAAGATTCTTATCATATATCTCAGAAATCTGAAGAGAAGTTGAGCTGGAAGCAAGGTCAAAGAGACCAAGGTAGAAGTCAAGACAGAGGCAAAACAATTGCCCAAGACAGAACTCAGAAATATAAATAAGAGGGGAAGAAACCTCAAACTCAACATGAGAGAAGAGGAATCCCATAGAGATGGTAGTATGCTGATAGAAATAGTTTTCCTTGAGCTAGAGGAAGAGGAAGATATAGAGGCAGTGAAGTAAAATGCTTTGTCTTTAGAAAGATCGGACATAAATCCTATGAGTGTCCAGATAAGAAAAAAGATCGTGGTGAAACTCACATTTTCGAAGCTCAAGGACAGAATGTTGAGGCAGAATATGTTGAGGGTGAAAGATCTTTGATGATGAGGAAAGTTCTCTTAAATCCAGAGAAGGAGGTAGAGAACCCATCCCAAAGAAACAGTCAATTTTAGACTGCTTGCAAAACCAAAGACAAGGTATGGAAGGTCATAGTGGATAGCGGTAGCACAGACAATATCGTATCTATATATATGGTAGAAAAGATGGAGCTGGAGACTATTGTACATCCAAGGCCATACAGAGTTTCATGGATACAATAAGGACATCAGGTAAATTCCACTAAACAGTGTTTAGTTGAATTTAAAATAGGAGGATATAAAGATGAAATATTATGTAATGTCATTCCCATGGATGTTTTTCATCTATTGCTAGGTAGACCATGGAAATATGACAGGAATGTGATTCATGATGGGAGAAAGAACACATACACCCTAGGTAAGAATGGGAGGATGAACATGTTGTTGTCGATTAAAAACCAAGAGGTGAAAATTGAGATGAGCAACATTGTACTATTCATGAGTGGGAAGGAACTTCTTAAGGAGCTTAAGAAGAAGGAAGACACACAATTTATTGTGGTTAGGAAGCCCAAATTTTTTTTGACCAGTACGAGAATAGATGATTTACCAGAAGAAATCTAGGAATTGCTGGGAGAATTTGTTGATATAGTAGTGGAGAAACTACCATGTTCGTTACCACCTATCATCAGTATAAGCCATCATATCGATCTTATAACTGGAGCTAGTTTACCAAAAAAATCTGTGTATAGGTTGACGTCATAGGAAAATGAAGAAGTCAAGAGATAGGTCCAGGACTTAATGGACAAAGGATTGATTCGAGAGAGCTTGATTCCATATGCTATTCCAAAAGTTCTCAGCCCAAAGAAAGACGAAGGTTGGAGAATGTGTACAGACTCAAGGGCAATCAATAAGATTACCATCATATATAGATTTCCATTACCAAGTATGGACGACTTGATGGATTGCTTGAGTGGAGCAATTGTTTTTCAAAGATTGATTTGAAAAGTGGTTATCATCAAATTTGCATGAGAGAAGGTGATGAATGGAAGACAACATTCAAGATGAATGAGGGGTTGTATGAATGGCTTGTCATGCCAATTGGTTTAACGAATGCACCCGGTACTTTCATGGGGTTGATGAATGAACTCTTGAAGCATTTCATTGGGAAATTCATCATCATATATCTTGATGATATATTAATCTTCAACAAAACATGAGAAGAACACTTGAATCATTTAGCTCCAGTAATAAGAAGATTATAACAAGCGAAATTGCTGATAAATATGAAGAAATTTTCATTTATGGGGACATAACTCATTTATTTGGGTTTGTTATCTCTGCAAATGATTTGAAGATGGATCCAGAAAAGGTAGACGTAATTAAGAATTGGCCATCGCTAAAGAGTGTGTTTGAAGTTCAAAACCTCCATGGTTTGGCAAGTTTCTACAGGAAATTCATTTGAAATTTCAGTGGAATTAGTGCACCAATGATGGATACAGTGAAAAAAAGACACAAGTATTTTCACTGGACAAAAGAAGCATAGAAGAGCTTCAACTTGGTAAAGAAGAAGATCAAAGACCAACCAATTATGGTTTTGCCGGATTTTAGCAAGACATTCGAGGTCAGGTGTGACGTGAGTGGATTTTCAATTGGAGTGGTCTTGAGCCAGGACGACAGGTCGATCACATATTTTAGTGAGAAACTGAATGAAGCGAAGATCAAGTACTCAACATATGACAAAGAATTCTATGCAGTCATACAAGCACTGAAGAAATGGAGACATTATTTGGTTCCTAAAGAGTTTTTTTTGTACAGTGATAATCATGCTTTACAATTCATGACTCAATAAGAGAAGTTAAACCAAAAGCATGCTAAATGGGTTGAATTCATGTGAAATTTTACTTTTGTGATTAATCATATTTCTGGAACTGTTAACAAAGTTGATAATGCTTTGAGTAGGAAATGTTTTCTTATGCAGGAATTCAGAGTGAAGACTTTGGGTTTTGATAACCTCAAAGAAATGTATACGGATGACCCAGATTTTAAGGAGGCATATGAGGTATCTGAGAATCCAGTTCTCAGGGACAGAAGCCAATGGACCGAGTGTATGATCCAAGATGGGTTATTATTCCAAGGAAATCAGCTATGTATTCCAAAATGCTCCATGAGGGAGAACCTGCTGAAGGAAAAACATAGTGGAGGATTGGTCGTACACTTCAGTCATGATAAGACATTCTCAAAGTTGAATGGCTCATATTTTTGGCCAGGGATGAGGATAGATGTTAATAAATTTGTGGACAGATGCAGGATTTGTTAGCACACAAAAGGGAAAAGGAAGAATACAAGGTTATATCAACCATTACCCATACCAGAAAGGCCATGGGACGCAGTGAGCATGGATTTTATATTAGGACTTCCAAGAACATAGAGAGGCTATGATTTAATCTTTGTGGTAGTTGACATATTTTCAAAAATGACACATTTCATACCATGCCATAAAACCAGTGATGCAACTCATATTGTGAACCTATTTTTCAAGGAAGTCATCAGACTTCATGGCTTGCCAAGGAGTATCATGTCTGATTGAGATACCAAGTTTGTAGGGAATTTCTTGAGGACCTTATGGAAAAAGATGGGGACAAGTTTGTCTTTTAGCTCATCATATCATCCTTAAAGGGATGGGCAGACATAAGTAATGAACAAAAGATTGGGATATTTGTTGAGGATCTTAGTGACTGAACACCACATTCAATGGGATCAGATTCTACCACACGTAGAATTTGCTTATAATGATTCACATAACAAAAGAACAAGGAAGATTCCATTCCAGATTGTATATGGAATGCTGCCAAGGGGAGTTTCTGAATTGAAATATTTAGAACAAGCTGAATTGAGGAGTGCTAGTGCAGAAGACTTTGTAGAAGGGATGAAGGAGCTTCACAGCTGAGTCAAGGAGCAATTGCAGAGTTCAAGTCAAGAATACAAGTGTAGAGAAGATCAACATGGGTGAGAACTTCAATTTTAAGTTGGTGATATGATTCTTGGACATCTGACAAAGGAAAGGTTCCCAAGGGGAACATATGACAAAATTAAGATGAAAAAGATTGGACAGTGCAAGGTCATAAGGAAATTTCGGGCAAACTCATATGAGATTGAGTTGCCTGATGGGATCAAAATCTCAACGATATTGAATTATGCAGATTTGTACCCTTACAGAGCTGAAGAAGTAGAAGAAGAGAAGGAACATAAAGAGATTCAATGTAAAAAACAAATGCCTGTAGTGGAAAATCCACATATGGAAATCATAATTGACAAGAGGATTAGCAAAAACACCAGGAGAAAAGAGTATTTTGAATGCTTGGTCAAATGGAAGGGACATCCAGTTGAAGATGCTAGTTGGGAAGATGAAGCATAAATTCATAAGCATGGACATACCATGTAAGAGTTCATGAACAGGATTTCATGAAAATTTCAAGCAAGGGAGCATGATGCAGGAGCATCGTAAGCAGCGAGTCAAGTGATCTAGGAGGATCCCCAGGTCTAGAAAATGCTCAAAAATGAAAGTTCTCATATTTTTTTGATACCAACACTAATGTATCTGTCTCGTTCTCTTGATTCTATACATATATTTACTTTCTCAAATAGACGTTGTATGCGAGAGTTATTGTACTCTGATCATTTTCCCAAACAAGCAAAAGCTCAACAGGTCCAGTCAAATGATGACATCAGTAGTGTTGACATTGTAGAGACCAGTGATGACAAGTGGTAGTCCAACAGAAGGTGACTGGTCAGTGACAGGGATCCAACCAACAACTAAGAAGTGGCATTTTTTTTGCAAATGGTTGGGTGCCACATGGCCTAGTCATGGGCTGCCACGTAGCACCATTGTATTGGTTAATGGTTGGTGGAAAATTTTTTATTGGAGTCCATGGGGTTTGATCCCATGACCTCTTGGGTTAGCCCAAGACTTTAACAAAGGTCCCTTGCCAATACACCCTTGGTGGTGCTTGTAACACTAAAACACAAAATAAGATAAATAAAGGTGATAAAGTAACAAGGGGGGTGCCCAAGGGATAAACGTTAGCCCTAGTTTTGAGGAAAATCCCATGAGACCAGGGGGGTGCACTCCAAAAGGGGCTTAGAGTAGCTAAGCACCCTATTTTTTTTTAGATTGTGATCCTATGCAGATGCCTAATGACCAAGAGCCAATGGCGCACCCAGCCCAAAAGAAGCTACTCTATGTATTTTTGTTAAAAATGGGTTTTTTAAACTTTAGAAAAGCCCAGATTTCACTGTTTTGGGGATATTTTGGCCATTTGAAGGGGGATTTGATCCCAACAAGAGTCCATATCTTTAGGGGAAGTTGAGATTCTGTTGTTGGGCCTAAATACTATAAATTTAAGGCTTTTTGATCTTGATGGGAGGATTTGGTATGCAGGGAAATTGAAAAGCAACATTGTAAATAATTTCACTATGTATGGACTCTAGCTAAGTAGAGTCCCCTTCACACACTATGTGACTGTTGCGATCACCCCTTTTGGTACCTTCTCCTTACGACACTTTATTAGAAACTTACATTCCATTACCTTCATTTAAATCCTTTTCATAGGTTCATTGATCCTATTAATCACAATTCCCTTGGAACCTCTCACTCTGCCATATGTTTTCTTCATTTCCTCTGCCAGGGTCTTCTTCTTAGTTTTATCATCCAAATATTTTTCAAGTTTCTCACCATTAGTGGGAGGACTTGTGATCTATGTAATTAGGTCTATGTCAATTTATATGGGCCTATCTAACCATAAAATACCTCCATGTACTAACTCCACTAATTCTTTGATGCAGTTATTCATGTCCTTGTCATGTCCAAAATGAAGGAAATATAGTAAGTCCATTATCCTTGTGTTGTATAAACCTATTATCCATTGCTTTTGTTCAATTATTAGTACTCCTGTCACAATAATGCCTTTTATTTCCAAGTATACCTATGGATACAATTCCTGAAATTTGTCTTTATCTACTACGTAATGGCCTGAATACCATAGTTTTTCTACACATCCTACAATATTAGGTAGAACTATCAGTCCTTCTGGAATGCGTGGTAATGTTATAGTGACTCATATATTTTTGCACTATGATATATGCACCAACTGTGTCATGTTTCTCTTTCCCATTGAAGTGAATGACATTGCTTCCTAACATGCATCTGACTCTGGCTCACCTATAAAATATTCTACTTTCACATGTTCCTTTCTTTTTAGTATTGGTTTTGTAACTAGTTCATGTGTTGGTTCGGCCTCTACCCTAGGCTTGTTAGACTCTATTCTTTCCTCATCCTCACCATTTTTCTATTGTGACATGCCTAGAATGAACTAATTCATAATGGGGTTTTGTTCTTCCATATTTGAATCCACATTCATTTGCATTGTCTCCCATTCTTAGAATGATGTTGGGATAACTAGTTCTAGTGACAGAATCGTGTCCACGTCCACGACTCCCGAATGTACACTAGTGTTTTCCACTTTGAGTTCTTATGTCTTTGGTGATATTGTATTTATGTGGGTCCTCCTTGACATTTGGCTGGGTGATCCAACCTTTGGTGGCACCATACTGTAATTTATTAACTCTGGTGTTCTAAATTGATGTTGAAACCTTCGAGGATAATTCGTCGCTCTATGTCTTTTTTCGACTTATTCTCCTTAACTCTTGTTCGATCAAAGTCACAATGAGGTGTTATTTGCAAGTTTCCTTCTTTTGTAATGCCTTGCATTAATTCTTTTTCGTATTCCACTTTTTGGTATCCTACTTTACCACTTTTCTTCTTTTTCCAGTCATTCTCCATCTCAGCGCACAATGTTTATCTTTTTTGTCACGCATTTCTTGAATTCTCCCACACTAATTTTTTTTCTGTTGTGCACTATCCCACCCACCCCCAAATATCCTTCCATCCATCCCTCCCCCACTCTCTGTCCCTCACTCTCACTCCCTCCCTCTCTCTCTCTCTCTCACCCTTTCCCTCCCTTCCTCTCTCTTTCCCTCCCTCCCTGTCCTTCCATGTCCCTCCCTCTCTTTCCCTTCCACCTCCTCTCTCCCTCCCTCACTTCCTCAAACTACCTCTCCCTCCATTTTTAGATATACCTCTTTCTCCATTCCTCTCCTCCTCTCCTCTTATATCCCTTTCTCTTCCCCCATATATATCAACTCCCCCCTCCCTCTCTCTGCCTCTCTCATTGTCCCCCTACCTCTCTCTCTCTCTCACTCTCTCTCTCTCCCCTATCTCACTCTGTCTCACTCCCTCCCACAATATCTCTCTCTCCCTCTCCTTCTCTCTATTTCTCTCTATATTTGTCCCTCCCTCTCTCTCTCTCTAACCCTACTCCCCTCCCTCCCTACCTCTCTCTCTCCCTACATAAATAATGCTCTGTTTATGTCCTTCTCTAATCCAGGTGGATATCAGGGGCCAACCACCTTTTCCAAATGGCTCAAAACAGTTTTCTGGACATTTTGGCAATTTACTATTTTTAGCAGGTTTTCACTTCCGGGGCCATTTTGAGGGCCTAAATGAAGTTTTTCCAAGATAAAGGTTATAAATGATATCCAAAGGCATTATGTAGCACCCAAAATGAATCTCCTCGATGATACCTTTCCAATGAGCTATCACACGCCTAAAACGGAGATCGTGTGCAAAAGTTACGACCCCGGGAAGTTGATGCACCAACTTACCCAAACGGGGCCCACATGACTTGTGGTGCTTCATCTCCTAGGGTTGGGTTTTTGGATGTCTAGGACTTTTGGCATTCCCGATTATTGTAAAAAGGCCTCCAGAGCCTCATTGTAACCATCTTCTTGTGAATGCGAGT